>PVKB01002299.1:0-161499 GCA_004027205.1 Ctenodactylus gundi
GCCACGCACCGCCCCCTCGCGCCGCCCCGCCCCGCCCCCTCGCCCCGCCCCCCCGCCCGCGCGGCCAGGGCCCGTTCCTGGTGCGCCTGCGCGCGCCTGGCCCCGGCGGCCCTGCGGCCACCCGCCGGGAGAGGGCGAGGTGCGGGCTCAATGGCGAGATCCCGTCCTGGGCCTCGGTCGCGGGTCGCCCCCTCCGCCTGGACCGTTCAGATGGAAACCTGGCCACAATTTTGCGTCCGGACAAAGGGTTTATTTATATTGTGTCTGTAGTGAGTGGAAATATGATTTAGTGCTCCTGTCAGCTAGTGCCAATGTAGCACCTTCTCCCTCTCCACTCTCTTCGCTCTCTCTCCGCACTCTCGTTCTCTCTCTGTCTCCTCTCTCTCTCTGTGTGTGTGTCTCGCTCTCTCTCTTTCTGTAATTAAGGAATTGATGAATTGACAGAGGCTGAAGATCTTAGAATTCACACAAAAATGTACAAAAGTATTGTGTCTCCATTATCACTTGACCAGCTTGTAATCTGGTGACTTTATTAATGAAAAAAATAAGACCGGCAGGTTTGTTTCATTTCTTATTGCCACCTTTGAGTCCTCTCCCCTCCGGGGAGGCAGGGGAGCTACTTCTGGCCTTTCCGTTCCTCCCAAGCACTCGTGAGCTATGTTTTCTTCTGCTTTGTGAAGTGGACTCCGGCTTGTTACTACAAATTCGTCTTTTCACATTTTCTAGCATCTCAGACTACATAAGTTTGAAGGTAGCGTCTTTACATTTTGATTACCTTTACGAAGGAAACAAAAGGTAAAACGGAGTCTTAAAATAATGAAAAATGATACGAAGTGGACCTGTTTAATAAGCTGCATGTGTGTGTGACCAGTACTTGATAGGACCAGCATCAAGTATGCTGAGGCTTCAGGAGAAGGACTTGGAAGTTGACTCTGTGGGTGTGTGTGTGACACCTATTGACTGCAGGCTCAGAGCATCCACTATGTAACCCATTCATATGTTGAAACCGCAGCCTTTGATCTTGTGCGGTTGGTTCCCACCCTCTACCTCACCAGCCCAGTACTTCCCCTGCCCTTAGTTTTTGTCTTCCAGCCTGGTTGCACTCTTTGGCTAAGTTGTCCAGACTAGGCTCAGACTTGCAATCCTCCTGCTTCAGCCTCCCTAGAGTGCTGGGTTCACAGGCGTGTGCCACCACACTCTGATCTTCTTTTATACTCTTCAAAAATAACATGTATAATTTATTCTCCCACTTCAACCCATAAGTATGGTGAATAGAAGCCATTAATTTCATTCTTTTAGAGCAAATACTAGCAGCATGTAAAGAAGTTTAAGCAACATAGAGAAAGAAATTTTTTCTCACAGGGGAGACTACGCTATTTCTTCAGTGCCAGTATCATAGGTTAAATGACTCTCCAGCAAACCGTAAGTACACCCAAAACCAAGCTGATTGTTTTCACTTTTGCAATAAGTGGAGAATCCTCACGGTGTGCCTTAAGGCATCTAGATAGCTCTCTCCCTCCTCCCAGTGCTCACGTGCGTCACTAAACAGCTCACTGTCCAGTCAGGCTGCCAGCTTTCCTGCCCTGTCTGCCTTGCCACCATTGCATGAGGCTCATTTGCCAAGGACAGAGTAAGTGTGTACTAGTCACCAACAAGGAAAACATGGAAGGCGAGGGGAAAAAATAAAGGCACACATGCACAGGAGCAACTTGTAACCTGTTATGTTTTCAGTTTGGGAGATAATTGCCTTCCAAAATCACCCAGAAGCCATGAAAAGTGGAAATCACGTTGCTAGGAAGTTCTGGGGCTGTGTTATTCTCCAAGTCTCCAAACACGGACTCTGGAAATAAAAAAATGAAGGTCCTGGAGTGATGTTTAGCTCTCTTGGTCTTATGTAACCTGCTTTCTTGTTCCATAAGGATGTAGGAGGACGTTGAGACCAGATTTGAGACTTTCTGGATTTCTGCTGCCCTGATCTAGCTTTGCTAACGTGTCTTAAAATGAACCTAGTCTTGAACTTTACATGTTCTTTTGCTATCCCCTTTATTTACAAAATATAGTTGTTAATGACTCATAAAAATTTGTATCAGAAGACATGCCAGTTTCATGTATACTTTAATAAAATACCTGTACATAGGAGTGATGCACTGGGTTACTGCATGGTGAAATTTTTATGTAAGAGGACATTTTCCTAGAAAATTTCAAGACTAAGTAATATCACCTAGATGCCTCACTTCCACAGAAGAATTTAAAATTTATATTGGCTTCACACAAAGTATTTGGGGATGCGTTCTTTCTTACCATGTTTGAGTATGAATAGAAAATGCATCCCTGACATTTTAAATGGTATACTACAAGTTACTTTCATCAAATTTTGTGAAAGCAGTCAGAGTTAATATGTTAAAACAATACCTTTTTATGTAAGAAGAGAATTTCAAACAATTTGCAAAAAAAAAAAATAGTGTAAAAGGTGCGATGGAATAACATCACGAGGGTAAAGAGAAGTGTTCCATAATGGCAGAGGTAATACTTTTCTAGAAGGGCTGTTGGTTTTGATTAGCACCTTTTCTGTAAGTTTATATCATTATCCACATATTTTTAAGTACTGAAATTGCAACTGCAACTTCTGAGTGAAAGTTCATTTTCAGCCTCTTAAGCTCTTAATATCATTTAAATCACCTGTTATTAAGCTTATTACCTAGAAACTGAATGAAAAAATATTGGAGCAGTGGCTACATAGTTAGTGGGTATAGAAGAGTTCTTGTTTTTCCATCAACTTCTCATTTTCTCAACGTGTGTATTTGCTCCTTTAGTCATAAAGTTAGATCATATATAATGTTGGAATGCATTCAGTCTTTAATTGCAAGTGCCACTAAAATTGCTAGGGAGAAATTTAATATTGTTTTAGTTAAGAAATGTTCTGCTGCTTTTAGGGTAGGAGTTATATGGAGGAGACACGATGGACATTGAGATTAGTGTATTATTGTATTTTATTACTCTTCAGGCTGGCCAGCTGAACTATGTGGACCCAGCTACTGGCTACTTGGTGCTCACCCGGCTGGCCCACTTGCAGAGAGGTACATGCTGCGGCTCAGCCTGCAGACACGTGAGTAACAATTCTGCCTTCTAGCAGCAGATTGCGGTGCTTCTGTAACTTAATAAATACCTATTATTTAAACAACAAGTCAAATAAAAAAGCTAAATAGACCTGGACTGCAATTTTCACAAGCTACTTTAGCCAAGGACAATGAAGTCCTTAGTACCAACATAGGACCTTTAAAGTTAATGGAATTTTGTAACATTTCACTGCAAGCATCAATCCCTAAAAATGCCATGACTTGAAATTCACAGGAGCTCTTTATTACAAGGAAACTTTTCCTGAGGCTCCACATAGGTTATGTTCACTAGGCGAGTACAAAGAGGGCAGGAACTGGATCCTGGCCAGCATTTTCTTCATTATTAGCTGAATAAATAGCAGTTTGCCTAGCATTAAGGATGACTTTTCTGCAAATGGTGATTTCTTTTTTTTTCTTCCTTGCTTGTTTTCCTTTTCTCCTTTCTTCACCATGCTTCCTCTATCTTTTTCTCCTAGCCTATGATTAAAATAACTGTGAAACTAAACTTCCCCAAATTTAGTCCTATGCATTTCCTAATATGTTAGTGGATAGCATCTCTATGTTTATATTTACTAATTAAGATGAAGTATTTCCTCTTTCCTTCCTATTTTGAGCAAAGAAAAAAATAGGATTTTTTTTTTTTTACGATTAAAAGGCGTATCATTAGGTAAATTGTTACAGGGTTGAGATGATAAACAGAAAAATTATTTTTACAGAATATCTTGTGTGTTTTGTTGAAAGTGTTACTTCTTTTAACTGCCCCCTTTTGATTCCATAACAGATATTAAGTGCATGCATTAGCTGTAGCCAATATTGAAAATTCAGCCTTTACCTTTATGTGTGTTCTTACCTGTGCCCTTAGCTGTTTTGAATCAGATGCATAAACCACTTTACATACATAGAGGACTGGAAGATTTTATGAGTGGATTTTTGACAGTAAAATTCTAGAAGTTGGAAGGATGCTGGTAGGAAGTTGTCCTTGAACTCTAATTAAGACCATTTGCCTGAAATTACCATTATTCTCCTCTTGATCTGTAAGTCTTGATAAATCAAATGATCTATATGCAGTTGTTAGCAATGTCTTCTTTTTTAACCACACAAGTGCGTTTTTTTCACGATGATTGTTAAATAAACCAATAATAATGTTTTCTTTCTTCTGCAGTGTCCGTATGGCCAAGTCAATGTTAAAGATCCATCTAAAAAGAAGCAATTCAATTCATATTTTTATGTCTGACAACAGTAGTTTCATCTGTTCTGTAATTGAACGTGGATTTAGAAAAAATAAAGCCCAATCCAGACTTACTTTCTGTGCTCTTGGTATTTGAACATAAGTTTAATCTTTAAAACGTATATTAAAAGAACATCAATAAAATGAAAAAGCTAACAAATGTGTGCCTCTGAAGTGGCACGGCGACAGTTATTTTCCTTCCTTTTGGCGTCTTTATCAGACACATATGTCGAAGAAAGAAAATAATGACTGTGCTGTGGAATGAAAGTAGCTATCGGGTCACATGAGTGGCTTTTTTTTTTTTTTAGCTTTAGTTCTCCTACTGTTTTCTCATCAGTGTTAGCAATCCGAGGGTGGTTGCTGGCAAACACAGGAATGCGTTCTTCATTTTATTTATATCCTGGGCTATAAGGAGATTGATATAATGCTATTTTATGCAGCATATGAATGTCCAAGAACTGCCATCCTGCGTCAAGAAATGCTCTCATCTTCCATCTGTTCTTTCAATGAAGACTTTAAATCATTTTGACTTGTCGGTCAGCCCACTGAAAACACCTCAGTAAGACCATGTTTTTTTCTGTTTTCCCCCTCCATTTCTTTTGACACTTACTAGGAAATCTATCTGAATATTTTATTAGCTTTACACCCATTCTGTTCACCGTGGTAATGCCCTTAAGAGGTGCCAGTCTCGACACTGAGTCAGGAGCTCGCAGGGACTGTTTTTTCTGTATCTCCTCTGGAAGACAGCAGTCCTTAGGAGATGGTTTCTTGGCCAGTGAATGTTATTCCATAACATACTGAATATAAGGACTAGGAAGGCGGGACTTGCCCAGAGCTGATGTCAGCCTTCCCTTGGTAGAATCCAAAAGGTTCTTAAGATCTTGGGGGTCTACCTGCAGTGGGTCTGTCAACCAAATTAGGACTTTCAGATCTTAGGAACCGGAGGGCTGTGGTGCATTCTCTGATATTCAATTCAAAATAGAAGCTCTTCTGAACTCCAAAAGATGCACAAAAGGGAACCCAGAAATGGGGACATTTTTATAATTAGAACCTCTGTTATTTTTAATGTCAGATATTAAGTTGCATCCAAAAATTGTTGGCATTGTTTGGTGGCCCAGTCCTACTGGTGCCCTTGATGCCCCAAACATACAAGCCATGCAAAGTATTAGCAACATCCTTAGATTCCAGAGAGCAATGTTTTCGGCCTGGTATTATCTAGTTCACAAATTATGCTGAGGAGGCAGGTAATCTTTCCAAAAAGACTCAAGGATTCATGGGAAGCACATTTCCTTTCCATTCTTAGGTCAAGAAGCAAACAGCTATTTCCCATTTTCTCACCAAGATTTGAAGATTAAGGCCACTTTCTCAGTGGGGTATGAACAATCTTTTCTTCAGGAGCCCTAAGAGAGAGAAGAGAGGGAAATACAGTCCACAAATGTCATCTTTCTAGAGAAAGTAGGAAAGTATGAAAGGAGCTTCATTTTAAAAGGAGCCCTATGAAAGAAAACCACTTGGCAGGTGGATCTAACTCATGAGATCCTTTCTTCCCACAGGCTGCTGTGACCCCCCAAAGCACTGCTTGCAATAAGAAACTGGCTGGAGAAGAAAATCAGCCATCAAGGACCATCACTGGGAAGTTGGCCAATCTTGGCTGAACTTCAAACCTTTCTGGCAAAACAGCAAATAAACCACTGGGTCAGGGAGTGAGGTGGCAGGGGATGCTCCCACTCTCCTCTGCACTTGGAACCAAAAACTGGATTTCTCAGGGGTCCTGGAGAAATGCATGTGCACCACCCATCAGGAGTGGCAGCCACCCTGTGCTCCCACATCAAACACAATATGGCCACATAAATAGGTCTCACTACAAGAGCTTTAAGCTATGTTGTATTCGCATATCGTAAAGTAAAAATTCAGGTTTCTTATTAGGTGTGTGTATCCAAACACGTGGAAACCGAGAAATAGAGACTTCCCACTTAAATCAACTTGTGCTACTCCAAGGATCTGGAGACTTCCGTCCCAAGGGCAGTGAATCAAGGGAGATGGATTTCTAGCTTGTTTCTAACACAGAAACTGGGGTTATCAGGGTAAGGGCTGGGGACAGATTCTTGCCTCTGTGTGGCTCTTAGTTGGGAAAGGGCCTTGCCCTGTGCTGCTCCTGCAGCAAGTGAATCATGATACACACACTCCTCTAAGATCAAGAAAGAGAAAGGCTGTTATTTTTCTGAGTCAAATTGTAGTTTTCCAACAGGGTGTGTTTGGAATGGACTGGTTCTGAGAAAGGGAGAAGCTCTCTGAGGCTGGCAAGGTTCTTTCGTTTGCACTCAGGGGTGCCCCTTCAAAAGCAATCTCCGTTCTGCACAAAGGTTTCACCATCAAAAAAGGGTAAGGCTTAGATTCACCATAGCAAGGAAGGGGGGCGGGAGACTCACTACCTACCAGCAGAATAGCAATCAGTGTGTGACTCGCTGTGAGCACTGTGAGACCACACAGCCTCTGGCCAGCCCAGAAGGAGCCGTGGCCTCCAGACCCGCTAGTTCATCTTCTGCACATTTCAGCAATGACTTGACCTTGTGGATTGACACTTGTCCAGAGAGAGGTAGAGGATTTAAACATCAGTGCTACAGTTTTTTCACTATCCTGAAACAACTAAGAGGTACTCTTTGATGACAAAACTATCAGCTCTCTTCAGAAAAGGGCAGATGTGTGTGTGTGTGTGTGTGTGTGTGTGTGTGTGTGTGTTGGTATGTGCTCTGTCACCTCTGGTAAACCCAATTTCTGAGGAAAAAATTGTGGAAGGATCCTCAGCTATCTTTAGCCAGAGGTTGGTTGTCTCTGAAAATCCTAAGACTGCTCCTGACCTCTGGCACCCTGATGGGTACCTGGATGCCTTCCGTGCTGTGCTGACTCCTGTCCACTCCCATCCCCACAATTTTGATGTTGGGTTCAGGACATAAAACGTCCAGTCTTATAGCCCACCTCTCTCAAACTATGATAGCAAAAGAGAATATTAACAGGGGAAGTATGGATCCTAGGGGGAATAGGGGGTCCCCGGCGACAACATCCTCCCACCTGAAATTTGTATTCTAAGGTGTGAGCGTAGGTGTGCGCTTCAGTGTGTGTGTGTACTGGTGTGTGAGTGTGTGTGCGTGAGTGTAGAGTGCATATCATTAGCAAATATCTAAAAGAGGTTTAAAAATTGCTGCTTTGGACAAGAATGAGTTGAGAGCACCCAAGCGTTTTTGTGTGGTTACTGACATCCATCCATTCGACGGCCTCGCGGAGAGCACAGAAGATAAACTCGAGGAGCCCTGTCCTTTCCTGGAGGCGAACGGTGACTGAAGAAAGAAAGAATGGAGGAAACCAGGATGGGAAGGGGAAAGTCAGGGGCGGGAAGCTGGAAAAGGTAAACCGGTGGGACTGATTCGCTGCTGGGACTAGGCAGTGAGGCCAAGTGTTGGGGGAGAAAAAGAGATTTTTTCCCGGGTGCAGTGAGAGCGACCTGTCGAGATTTGGGGTGGAAACAGGAAGCTGGGACTTGGAATTCGCAGCTCTGGTCTGTCCCCAGCCGTTCTGAACTGTGTGACAGAGCTTGCAAGGCTGGCGACTTCCATCCTGCACGGTCCCACGTGTCTCCCCAAATCTCACTCTGTGGTCCCTGGCGTCGGGGAGGTGTGCGGGCGCCCCCAACTCGTTGCGCTCTCAGCCCACCGCACCCTTGGCCCACGCACAAGCCGCGGAGCCGCGACGATGGCACCGGGGGAGGGGAAGAGGCGGGCAGGGAGGGCGGCACCACCAGCCGGACCAGCGGGCGGGAGCTGCCAATCTCCCGGCTCACACCCCCTTCCCCGCTGGCGCGGGAGCCCGGCCGCGAACCCCGCCTCCGCTTCTCCGACGTGAGGGGCGCACCTGGTGGGCGAGTGGGCAAGTAATTGGCTGGAGGCTTGGGCTTCCTGGCTCTCCACTTCCCGGCGGCCTGAACGCGCCCTGGGCGACGCAGTCCCTCGGGAACCTGAGACCAGGTAACCAGGCCCCCGCCCCGCCAGGCTCAGGCTGCATCCCCGGGAACACCGGTTTGCCGGGGCTTGAGCGCGGGGTTTCTTTTAGAAGATGAACCAGCACCCACCCCCAGCAGGGGCACGATCCGGAGAAAGGCCGGCTCCTCGCTGGGGCGCATGTAGGGACCGGTGCGCGTCCCGTTCCCCGGGGTGGCGGCGTCCCGCGCACCAGCCCGCGAGGGCAGGAAGGGCCGGGAGGGGCGAGCTGGGATGTGGCGGGGAGCGATCAGTGGCTTAGCCCCGGTGCCCCGCGGGAGCTGCCGCCCATTCACCGGCCGAGCTGGCACCAGCTGGCGGCAGCATCTCGGAGGTACTTGCTCCGGGATGGCGAAGACTGGCTGGGGGCCGGGAGCCCGGGGCGCGCCGCAGGACGCCGGCCCCACCCGCCCGCGGAGGCGCCCGGCTGCGAGATGCTCCGGGCTTTACGAGGTTCGGTTACTGCCGAGTCCTCCATTAACACCTCCTCTGATTACTGAGGGGCGGGGGGGGGGGGGCGTGGAACGCAGCCTCGGAGTGAGCCCCGCGGCACCGGCCCGCATCTGTGCCCTCAGTCCCACCTTCCCTCCTCCGGGGTCCGAAAATAAAAGACAGGTGGAGGGAGCTCAGGGTCAGAGGTGAGGGGATGCGGGTTTATTTTGATGAGAGAGAGAGAGAGAGAGAGAGAGAGAGAGAGAGAGAGAGAGAGAGAGAGAGAGAGAGATCTTCATCTAGCTATCCTAAGGTTCATGGTTTGTTTGTTTGTTTGTTTGCTCCGATCAACAGAGGGACCTTCGGCCAGATCCGGGACTGGCCTGCACCGCCACCAACCAAATTCTCCGGGGAGCATTTGACATCGGGACGTCAAGGTAAGATCCGGAAGGGGTTGCCTGGTCCCGGCAGGTTTTTGTCCCGAATGCGCACGGGCAGCAGGAGGCTCCCGAGGGGAGTCGGCGTCTCTGGAAACCGAGCCGACCCCGAGGACCCCGCCAGGAGGTGCCTGGGCCCGCAGTACTGTCCCGCTGACGCGCGGCTTTTTTTTTTTTTTTTTTGTCACATTAGTGCCACCACCGTTGACAGTGACCAACTCCTTCTGCTCCAAGCATGCTGAACGGCACCACTCTGGAGGCAGGTGGGCTATGTACCAGGTTCTTTCCCACGTTCCGTGCTCTTTTTCTTGAGGTGGAGTGTGCATTTTTGTGTGTGCGCGCGTGCGTGTGTGTACCCCCGTGAGCGTGTTTGCAATCGGTCGAACGATAAGGCATGTGCGTTTGTCTTAAAATTTAACTGCTCTTCGGAGGCTCAATGTACAGAATCCAGTTTAAGGTCAGCCGGCAGGCAGGATTCTTGAAACCTGCGTTTTCTTTCCTTTACTTTTCTCTGGAATGTCCTCGACTTTCCTCCGGATACGGGGTCTGGGATCCCAGGCGCCCGGCAGGCACCAGCAGTCACCGGCTGGAGAGACGCCCTCCCGCCCCTCCGCGGAACGACCCGAGCGTCCCCCACCTGGAAAGGTGGGCAGGCGGCGGGCGAGGCCTTCCCCGGGCGGGCAGCGCCTCCACGCGCAATCCCAGTCCGTGTCAGACTCGCCGTGTCGGAATGAGCTCTTTCTTTCTGGGAGGCTGAGGGTCGGTAGCGCCACAAATCTCAGGGAAAAGAACCTTAGATCTCAGAAGCCGCTGTTCTAGACTTGGCAGCAGTGCGGTGGGAGAAAACTCAGGGGCCAAGGAGAACACAGGTTTGGGGGAGGGGGTCCGCAGCCTGCGGCTGGCCCCGCGCGCGCCGCGGTGTGCGGGGAGCGGGGCTCTGACTCGCAGGCCCGCAGGGCGAGGAGCCGGTGCAGGTGCTTAGCTGGGCCCCGCGGGTCCCCTTCCGCCGCCGGTCGCCCTCGCCCGGCTCCGGTTGGCTCTGCCCGGCTCACTTCCTCGCTTCCTCCGGGACTAAATCCCAGGGGCACCCCTGGGGCGGCCAGTCTGGACCTGCCGGTCTCGGTGTCTGGAAGACTTGCACCAAGAGAAATCTTGGTCTCCACTCTTAATCCAAGGCCCCGGGGCCTCCGGATAGTCGTCTCATCGCCAACCTAGCGCAGCTTGGACATTCGAAGCCGGCAGCTCGCGCTAAGCCCACAGTTTCTGTCCCCAAGAGGACACTGATTTATCCCTGGCCTGGAGACGACTTCAAGAGTTGTGCCTTTCAGGCCAGATGGGGCTCTTACTAGGATCTGGAACAAAACAAATCTTTCTTCTTATAGTCACTCTAGGGATCACAGGATTAAAGCCTCCAAATTCAGGTCTTGATTGAAGTCAGCTTGACTCACCTGTGCTACCAAGAGGCCCATGTTTCCCCTTGCGGACACAGGTAACCCCTTGCCATTTTCTCCATCCCTCTGAGGAGTCCCTCAGGGAGCTGCACTCTCACTGAACCCAGTGGCCATTCTAGGCCCCTGGAGCACTCCATCTAACGTCCTCTGCCCACTGGGGTCCATCCTTTCACCTTCCTGAAAGTGGCACCAGAAGTCCAGTGAGGGCTGACAGGACAGGAAGAATAGCCAACCTACTGGACTGTGTGTGCCCGCTCGTGAGGGCATCTACCCCGTTGGTTGTAATGATGCCTTAAAACCAGACAGGAATAGCCAGTCTTATGGCAGAGGCAAGCACCTGTCTCATTGAGAAAGATCAAGGTGTGTGTGTGTGTGTGTGTGTAGGGGGTGGGGGGTGTCTTAGCTCCCAGGAGAGAAAAAAGCTAGCACTCCAACTTTTATAGAACACTTGGCAGGTCATCTAGCCCGTGTCTGAGAGAAGGGGACCCATGCCCTTCCTCGAGAGGCACCTCTAGGATGCAGATGCTTTCCTTCAAGTCGCTCAGTGTCCTTGAGGAGTGACACAGGGAGAGGGGCCCTGAAGCAATTCCTCAGGGCTCCGAGAATAAAGGGCGGATACACCACAGGTCACACTCCCAGTTGCCTCGTAGGTCTTTCCTCTGGCTTCTTAAAGAACTGTGAGAGGAAACCGGGCTGGACCGACAGGGAGCTATTTCCACAGCACTAACAAGGACCTCCCAAACTCCAGCAGACCTCGGCCCCACCCACAGCTTTCTGCAGACTTCCTGCTTTCCCTGAGCTGGAAGAGTCCTGGCAGTTCCCTCCTTTATGGAAGTAACAAATCCCAAGGGTTGCAGGAACGTAGAAGCAGAGTTTTACAAGCAAGAGTCATCCTAGCTAGGGTCCAGCTGGGAAGCCGATTGCAAGAGGCGCTCTGCCTGGTGATACAAACCTACGCATGGAATAGATGCCTGAATGAATGAATGAATGAATGAGTGAGTGAATGAGTGATGGAGGGCTGTCAAGACTTCCGTGCTTCCCTGGAGACTTGTCACAGAGTTCCACCTCTTTTTTTTTTTTTCCAGTTTTTGAAGCTTTTCTTTCCTTTTTAAGAGGAAGGGTGGTATTCTTGGTTATTTTTCTTCTCTTTTTGCTGAGCAGGACCGATGTAGAACCACCACCAGACCTAATTCTGAACACTGATTTGAGGGTGGGGGGCGGGTTTAGTGCAGAGAACAGACAGAATGGGCCGAGGTCCTACGTATTTACTCAGTGCTTGAAGTTTCTTTGGGCTGATTGACCCGCGCGCGATCTTTTGGCAGACCTCTCCGCTGCCTCCTCCTCTGGCCCCAGTCAGTTTAACTGCTGGCTGGTGCCGTGGCAATCTGCCCCTTTGTGAGAAGACCTGCTGTCTGTGAAAGGGCCCCTGCCCTCGGCCCCTCCTTGAGGCCCTTCCTGTGTGCACGTGGGTTTGAAAAGCTCATTGATTTCCATCCAAAGGGGCTAATTACATTACTTACAGTAAATAGCCGCCCTGCTGTCAGGTAGGGCTGCCCAAGCAAGGAGGGGGGGGGGCGTGTCTCCAGCTTAGTTCAGTTGATTGGCTTCATTTTTGTGTGAAATTGTGTTTTATGAGCTGTATTCCGGCACCCAGAGGACCTTAAAAGCGGACAGTCTGCAAATAACATTATTTCTGACCCTGAGAATTAAAAAAAAAAAAAAAGAGGAAAGCAGTGGGGTCTTAGATTTCATGGAAGAGGGAACTCCAACAGGCTTGGGTGGTGAGGATTTGGGACAGGAAATCAGGCAGCTGCAGCGGGCTCCTTCCGTTTTTTCTCACCTTCCTTCCTTCCTTCCTTCGCCCCCTCTCATTCTCATGCTTCCTTTTTTCCTTCTCATTTTCCTTCCTTTTCCTCTTCTTTCTTTTCCCTCGGCTTCTTCCCTCCTTTCATCTTTCTAGATTTGGCTACAGCTCTGTGTGGAGCTCCCCCGGGCGGATGGACGCGGGTCTGCCACCGGGAGACTTCTTTAAAGTGTCCAAGATGTTTCAAGACACAAGCCCCTGATGTTACTGGGCGAGTCGCCTGGGTCTGATGGGAAACCGAGGCTGGGGACAGGACGAAAGGACCGGAAACACTCCGGCTTCCTTTTCTCGCTAGTTAAAGCCGGACTGGTTCGGGTGGCCGCGCGGGATTCGGGCTCCTAGGGGGCCTCTGGCCGTTTGAATGAGTCCACAATATCAGACTTTTAATGGGACCGGGGAGGGACCTCTGCTAACGGGAACAGAGGGCTACAGAACAATCCCACCTCTTGTGAGGAGCAGCTCTGCCCCTCTGCGCGTCAGTTCTCACCTTTCCCTTCCGCGGCAAGGAGCCCCTTTCACAGCCTCCCCAGCGTGCGGGGCGCCCAGTTTTACGTGCCCCCTGTCTGGGGAGGGCGGCGGGCACAGCACGCAGTGGGGCAGGCGCCTGGACCTCCAGGGGCAGGCGCCGCGCTCACTCGAGTCTCCAAGTCGCTGCCCACGTTGACAAATTTCAAGTGGGACCTTAGACTCTCCCGCAGTTTTCGTTCAAACTCGAATGGAAACAACGCCACGGTCTGGGTTCCGTGGCTCGCCCGCGCCGCCAAGTCCGCGTCCTGTCCTGTACAATATCATTTTTCTAAGAAAATCCTTTCGCCAAACGTATCCCCAGGAAGGTGGGTTCTCCAAGTCCCTCTTCACCACGGAGGACGCTCCCGAGGCACCTGGGAGGGTCCAGGAACCCCTGCCAGTTAAGGCAAAGGGACTGTCACAAACCTGCTTCTAAAAAGTGAGTTGGGACACTTTTTACAAAGTGAGGAGAAAGGGGCGCGCATGAAATTCTTCTCTTTACTGACAAGCTTGCGGTTCTGCCAATCTTTGTGCCTCTTGGTTGATCGTTCTGTAGGCTGGGGGTGGGGAAAAAAAGAGGGAGAAAACCCAAAGTTTGGAGGATGCCCTGAGCTGTGGTCTGATCTTGAACTGTGATCAAGTCGACCGGCTCTTGGAGTCCTGCAGGAGGGCACGGATAATAAGGGCTCCCTTCCCCTTTAAAATAGAACTGCTGAGAACTCTTGGAAGGGTATTGTGTGTGTGTGTGTGTGTGTGTGTGTGTGTGTGTGTGTGCGCGCGCGCGCGCGCGCGCGCGCGCGTCCTCGGGAGGTAAGTGCCCCCCTCCGCCAGCCTCTCCCCGCCATCCCCCCACCCCTTTGTAATGTTTGTCCCCGCTTGCCCATCACCAGGGGGTTGAGGAGAGTGTGACAGGTCTTTGTTGTCTGAATAAAAATCCGTGGCAGCTCGGGGAGAGAACTCCTCCTACTAAATTATCAAAAATGGGCTGGCTTTAGTCTCTTAACAAATTGGACACAGCTCCAGCAGGAGCAGTCCCCGACCCAACCTCCAGGCACCGGGAACTTGCGGGCGGCCAGGGACCGCTGGAAACAGCGCTTGGCGTTTTCTTTCTTTGTGCTCAAAACTCTTCTCCTTCTCCACTCGGTTTTTTGTTTTCCTCCCCCCGCCGCAGTTGTTTTCTATTAGTAACTGGATCTGGGAACGGAAAGATCCGCCGTCTCTGCCTCCGGCCCCTCGGCCCGTGTTTGTTTGTTTTCTGCGCATCTCCTTCGGGGAGTCCTCGGGCTTTTTCTCTTCTCCCCTCGCCGCCCCAGACCTTTTCTGTTTCTGTTTTCCTTTCCTGCTTTGCTTCTTTTTGTCCTGCCCCTTTCTCCCCCCCATAGACCCATTTCCACACAGTCCGTCCCCCTTCGCTGGCCGCCCTCGGCCCTGCGCATCTCTGCGCCCCGTGTCCCCCCTCACGCGGATGAGCTGAGAGCCCCGGGCGCGTGTTTATGGAAATAGTGGGGTGCCGAGCAGAAGACAACTCGTGTCCCTTCCGCCCCCCAGCCATGCTGTTCCACGGGATCTCCGGAGGCCACATCCAGGGCATCATGGAGGAGATGGAGCGCAGATCCAAGACCGAGGCCCGCCTGGCCAAGGGCGCTCAGCTCAACGGGCGCGACGCGGTAAGGAGGGCCCTGCGCGGCGTGCCCGCCACCCCTGCACGCCCGGTCGGACCCGGTTCGGGTTCCCTCGTCCGCCGAGACTGGGGATGGCGGGTCTCGAGGACGTCCCCTGCTCTGCTCCCGTCCGCCCGGTTCGCGCGCTGAGAAGGGCTTCCTTCCCGCCCACGCGCCCACGCGAGTGACCCCCGGGCGTGCTGCCCTCCCTCGTAGCCGCTGCCCAGCCAGCAAGGCGAGCCAGGACGGGGGGCGAAGGGCGTCCCAGCCTGCAAACCTCAGCCTCCTGGCTGCCCGGACTCCGAGTGCCCCCGTGGCCAGGATCTGCAACTGGCTGTAGGTGGTAGTAGGAGCGCTTGCCTGGAAGACGGCCGGCCGTGCCGGAGCCCGGGTTGCTGGTGGCGTCATTGCGGGGCCCGAACACCCGATCTTTGGAGAAGACTCACGCCAGTTGTCCATTTCCAGTTCTCTGAACAGCTCCCTAAACCTAGAGATTTCCAGTCCTGAGCATCTCAGCTCAGTTTTTGCCTTGAGCTCGCAGGCCAGGCGGGCGCCTTGTGCAGGGGAACTCAAAAAAATAAAATATAAAATCAAGTAAAATGCGGAGAAGCGGGGCACCTAGTCCGAAAGCCAGGACTCTCCGATCTTTAAACGAAGTAATCAACTGTCACTGTCATTACTTATTCGTGACAGTAAGAGGAATGTCCTCTTGAAAAATAAGAGTTAGCAATCCAAACGTTTCCCTTTCCCTTATGAAGTTTAAGGAGAAAGCTACGGAAGTCTCCAGGAACGACTCCCTAGATCTCCTGGTGTCACTCAGGAATCCTATCGCCAGCTTGCCCGGGAGAGCAGTTAGCCAGGTCCCGCGATGCCAACCCGTCCAGCGGGCAGATGCCCCATATGAGCGACACTGATTCGGTGCGGGTTCTTAATCGAAGCAAGGAGGGAAACTTCATTTTCTAGGCCTGCCAAAATTTCACAGAGAGGATCAGCCCATTTCTGCTCGTTTTTAAGAAACAGGTCTAGCGAGGAACTCCGCTCCTCGCCCTTTTGGGTGTTTATTCTATTTGAAAACAAAAAGCAACCAAGCTTGAGACTGGGCTATCTCAAGGCAAAAGTGACCATCCTTGGTCGCCAGTTGCGATCCCGGCAGGACGCTTAGTTTCGAGACCAAACAGATTTTTTAGGAGCGAGATATGGAGTTTATGTTGACGCCAGGGAAAAGAGGGACTGTGCAGAGGGGACCGGACACGGGTCCTTGTCTCCCAACAGTCACTTAACACCCTTGCCAGCAAAGTAACCAAAGCCCTGCGCGCCGGGCAGCCGGGGGACCTGCATCCCGGCGGAAACAATGCCGGCCAAATTATGGGCACCGGCGCAACGTTTCCTGTTTTTGATTTCAGCGCTACCTGGGCGCATTTAGAGAAATAGAATTGTAATTTTTGTATTAAAAGCTATCACCAGGGCTAACTCAGGCTTTCTTTCCTCTCCCCAGTAACAATTTCCGTTGCTTTTGTGTGTGTGTTTGAGCAAGTCGCGATTTTTAGCTTATGATTACTCCCATTTTGAGAGCACCCGCCAGGCCCGTAGTCAGCAAGCTGCCTTTTTGGAGGGAGGCTCGGGCTGGTTGGAATGCTTTTCAGGGTCGTAGGACGAGGAGGACGCGAAGGCGGGTTCAGAGAGACGTGGAAGAAAAGAAGCCAGCCGCAAAGACACAAATTGCCAATGTTTCCTCCTCTGTTTGCTTTTGCACTGTGGCCCCTGACCCCTGGCGCGCTCCCCTGTCGCCTGGGACTCCGGGCTGCTCCGGGGAGGGATCCCGCGTTGTGCGGCGTCGCCGGGCCGCTCTCCTCAGCCCTGTGTCCTGCTTACTTTTTAGGGCATGCCCCCGCTGAGCCCGGAGAAGCCGGCACTGTGTGCCGGCTGTGGGGGCAAGATCTCCGACAGGTATTACTTGCTGGCCGTGGACAAACAGTGGCACCTCAGGTGCCTGAAGTGCTGTGAATGTAAGCTGGCCCTGGAGTCTGAGCTCACCTGCTTCGCTAAGGACGGTAGCATTTACTGCAAGGAGGATTACTACAGGTAACTCCCCCACCCATACGCCCCAGGGCGGCTGGTAAGACCACTTGCCCAAGTTCAGAGTCCCCTCTGTCCCCTACTTTTTGTCTCTTCAAAGTATGAGACCACAAATTCATTGCGCACGTCTTCAAGATGCACCCATCCAAGCACAGGATAAGAATGGGTGGGAGGGAACAGCTAAGGACCCAAGCAATGTCAGTGAATATCAGGCTCTCCAAGCTCTTAGCAGCTTAGTTGGAAAATTCTGGCAAAATCTGGAGAAAAGTAAACGGACAGTTCTCCATCGACAGAAACTTGAACTTACTTTGTTTTTTATTTTTTCCCATTACTTACTACAAAGTGGGCAACTCATCAGCCTTGGAACTGAACTGGTGGCGGGGTGCGGGAATAAAGGGGCAGCACGGGTGACAGCCGATCTTGTAAATAGCAATGAAAGAAGGAAACCCCTGCCCAAACTCTAGTCCTTTAGTTCCAAGATTTCTTTACGATTTGTTAGACTAGACAGGAAACTCAGCAGCGGGCGTCTTGATTGACTCTTTTGCATTGGAAAAGACTGACCTAGGTACAGGTGACCAGAATTAGTCAAAGAAGAACCTTTCCTTTACAAAATTATTATTTTCCAGGGCTGTCCATGTGTTTTAAGGCATATTCGAATGAGCAGGGAAAATGCCTTCGCTCATGGGCAGTCCAGGAAGCTGTTCATTTCATATTCTTTCAAAAATGCTGTTAAAAAGTTACTGAGAGTTTTTTTAAACCTTCATTTTTCAAAGAAAGAAATTGAAACTTAGCATCCAGTTCTTTTGCATTTTTTTTTTTTTTGTAAATATATT
Source organism: Ctenodactylus gundi (assembly GCA_004027205.1). Classification (NCBI taxonomy): domain Eukaryota; kingdom Metazoa; phylum Chordata; class Mammalia; order Rodentia; family Ctenodactylidae; genus Ctenodactylus; species Ctenodactylus gundi. Next base: position 17,637 of record PVKB01002299.1, read on the forward strand.
TGTCCTGGCTTACCAGGACCAGGACAGGACAGGACAGGTCCAACCAGCAAGTAAAACCAGCATCCAAAGTGGGCCCAAGCATCATGTCTTTCAGGAGCCCTCCCAGGGCTTTGGGTATTGCAGACCAAGCCCAGCCATTTCTGCTGAGTGCTGGGCTTTCCTTGTACCAACCAGGGCCCTGACTCTTCTGTTTCCTTTCAGAAGGTTCTCTGTGCAGAGATGTGCCCGCTGCCACCTTGGCATTTCGGCCTCTGAGATGGTCATGCGCGCCCGAGACTCTGTCTACCATCTGAGCTGTTTCACCTGCTCCACCTGCAACAAGACTCTCACCACGGGCGACCATTTTGGCATGAAGGACAGCCTGGTGTATTGTCGCGCCCACTTTGAGACCCTCTTGCAAGGGGAGTATCCACCACAGCTGAGCTACACGGAGCTAGCGGCCAAGAGCGGCGGCTTGGCTCTGCCTTACTTCAATGGCACAGGCACCGTGCAGAAGGGAAGGCCCCGGAAGCGGAAGAGCCCAGCTCTGGGAGTAGACATCGTCAATTACAACTCAGGTGGGTCCCTGCCTCTACCCACCCTGTACAGCCCTGGTCTCCTGCTGGCTGAGGAGTGTTCTAAGAGCTCCTTCCACCCAAGATCTGGCTAAAGAGGATGCTTTGCCCCACATGCCCCTGATCTCACCACAGCTCCTTAGTATGAAGGGGACAGAGAGAGGGAAGAAAGGAGAGAGAAAGACAATGCTTTATTGAGGTTGTGGCCAAAAATGCATAACCATGGGGCTGTGGTGACTTTCCCCAAACAGGCAGAGCCAAACCCAGGTTGCCCATTAGTTAATGAGCCCATTAGTTTCTGGCTCCCAGTTGGAACAAAACAGCCCCAGGGCAATTCCGTTGTGGAAGCCAAATTATAGATCCAGGAGGAGGAGGGTTTCCCAAATACTGAAGAAGGGGGGTGGGGGGGCACTTCAGAGCCCAATCCCAGACTGTCTAGAAGGGGCAGAGGCTGTGTTCACCAGTGTGAAGTTAATCAGCGCCGCAGTTGGCAAGAGTATTGAAAAACTGAATTCCTGATTTTTGGTAAAAAGCAACTGTAGGAGTGGGACTCACTCCAGTCAGTACTCAGCTGCTCAGCACCTCTGTGGGTCAGGGTCTTTACCCAGCCTACGTTCCCCGTGTCACAGGTCACCCAGATCGCTCAGCCAATTGAAAGAACCTCAGGGTCAGGTCTCCTGAGGAGGAAAGAGACTGCTGGTCCCAGGCTGCTCTTTTGTCCTCTGTCCACCTTAAAACCGCAGGCAGTAGCTTGAGAGCACACGTGCTGCCGATTATTTCTCAGCGTGTCTCAGGCTCGTGCCTCAGTTTCCCGTTGCTGGTGCACTGTGCCCACTTTCCATCCCAGGTGAGGGTGCTGTAGACTCTGCAGGCCCGTAGTCTTACTCCAAGGCGGACAGTAGCTCTTCTGGCCTGCCGGCCACAGCCACTGGGAAAAGGAGTAAAAAACGCTGACTAACTTTTGGAGCTCTTCAGAATCTTGACTTCTCTGACTTCCCTTGTCCAGCCCTGTCCCAGCCTGGGGAGCCACCTGATTGTGGCACCTTCACTCCTCACCAGAAGTACCCCTAGACAAAGCCTCCATACCCTAGAGCACACACGGCACCTAGCTTATCTCCCAATCCCTTGTATCTCGTGTGGTGTGTGTTGCCGTTGAGTGATAAAGGAGCAATGTCGAGCCAGTAGAATGATGCGCACAAGGCCACTTATCCAGTATGAGCGCAGCAGCTAAGAGTTTTGCTTTGAATGGAGAGTTTTCAGGGCAGCCCTGCAGAGGAGCAGGCGCTCCCCCAGGCCTCTGCTAAGTTCTCTGCTTTCTAACTGAAGAACACAATTAGCTCGGGGCTGGTAGAGGAGGTGTCTCCTCAGAGGGAAGCGGGATGCAGAGCCCAGCGAGGCAAGGTTTGTCCTTAGTGAGTTCCTGCCAGGGTCGCTGCTAAGGGAAGAAGACCCCACCAAGGTCGGAGTGAGGGCAGTTTTTCCAGTCCTGGGCCACGGCAGCCACAGTGGGTGGGACCCTTGACACCCGCCCTCGCTCCTGCCGTGCTGAGCCAGTGGCTCTGGTCAGGGGCCACTTGCCCAGCGCACTTACTTCATCTCCTTTGATGCGTAGTCCGGGGCAGGGCAGACGGGCACTAATTGTTCTTTATTAATAGAAGATGACATTGGAATCTCAAGCCACTCACCAAGGCCTTAATGCCCTAATTAGAGAGAGAGAGAGAGAGAGAGAGAGAGAGAGATTGAGTGCTTTGTAAAGAGGGATCTCTCAACCCCAATAAAGTCCAGAAGGGTGGAGGTTTCTAGCCAAACTGCAAACTGCAGGCAAGCTTGGCTTTTTGCCTGTTTGTTTAATCTAATTAACTAAATTTGATTTTGCCTTGAATCTTATTTCATGTTAGAAAGATCCGAGGAGCTTTATGACTAGAAAGCAGCTTCTTCTTTTCCAAAAGGAACTACAAATTTATTTCTTAAAAAGAACGAAAACTTTCTTGAGCCCATTATACCTTTAGTTTGAAAATTAATGCTGCTGTAAGTTGTTAAGTTGGCTTTTTGCTCACGCAGGAGGGAGAGGTTGATGAGGGCCTCCCAACCCACAGTTTGTATGGCACTCACTGCGTGACAGCCTTTTGATGAACACACACTCCAACCATTCTGCATTTTACCCAAAGATACAAGAAATTATATGTACATATATATATTTACATGTATATATGTAAATCTATATATTTAAGATTAAGTGAAAATAATCTAGAAGAATTAATTTAAAGAAGCTTGACCAGAAATCAACCCCTGATTTAAAAAATGCTATAAATCTAAAGTCAGTTTGTCATAAAATTAGGCAATGCTTCAGCAAATTAAAAAAATTTCTTGTACACTTTGTTAGATGTAGAAGGTAAAATGGGCTTATGATTTTAACTAATTATTTTATACTTGTTTGAATTGCTGTATTGCTGTTTCCATTTAAAGGAAAACAAGCCTCATAAGGGGTAACATTGATACAAAAGAAAATATATTTTATGGAGGGATGTTTTAAAAAAAAACTTGTATACAAAACATGTTTGTAATCTGGAGACTCTCAGTGGTGATATGAAAATTTGCAGAGGTTGGTTAGTTCATGACACAGACTACTTTTAACTAGAATAATCCTAGTTTATGTTTATGCCTCTTGGTAAATATTAATCATGCAGATTTTTTTTTAAAAGATATAGGCTGCTTATTTAGAAAACTAGATTGAAATAAAACCACTCAGGATGAGAAGATTTAGTCTAAGATAGGTCTTATTTGGGTGACAAATTAGCATTAATTAAGAGATTTGCTTTTTGACCTTCTCAAAATCTGATGTTCTCCTTCTACGGAAACTTCTAAGTACCTGGTTGTTGGTAAATTAGCCTGGCACTGACCCCTAGTGGTCTCCCAGGAATCAGCTAATTCTCAAAAGGTTGCAGACCTTCAGAACAGAAAGTTCTTTTCATAGGCGATCATCTTATTAGTCAATGAAAATAAAACATTTAGCTCGTCTCACTAATTTTAATAGTGCCTCATGTGTACTTACAGCTGGAAGTTTAAAGAGATTTGTTTGTTTTCAGGGGGGTAAAATTCTCCTAAAGCTTTAGGAATAGACTTTGATGAAATACAATGATTTGCAAGTTTACATAATGCATTTGTGGTTAAATACAAATAATTTAGAATTGTCTGCTGGAGTTTGCAGTGGAAGATATAGTTATCTTTGCTTAGTTTTATAATATGTGATACTATAGTCCCATGAAAATCATATGTAGTAACACTTGTCCAACGAACAATTTCCTTACACACTGTGACATACACAAGCCCTATAATTGTATTTAAAGTACGGAAGTGTTCTGATGAGTTTTAAATCAGTGATAATGGACACAGAGTACATATTTAGAAGAGCAATTTCATCAAAACTTCTTACATTTATTTTTCATAAGTTTCATTTTAATGACTAATGAATACATAGCTAAGTTCATTTCTAAGAAATCCTACCATGGGTGAGAGAGAATGGCTAAGAGTATTATTTAAGCATGAAGTTAAAGATTCTGACTCCAGGGTAATATATTCAATCTGATGTGTTGTTCAGGAAAAGTTACTTATGTATAATGGGAGGGAAATTTTATTTGAAGAAGCCTACAGTGAGCAACCTATGTCTCTTTGACCATTTTGTTGTGGGTACATTTATAATCTGGCTGTGAAATATGGCTTCGTTTACTGAAGATTAGTATAGTTTTATAGTAGGTCATGAGAGGCTGTTTCATCCGTTTGAGGATATGAAAGTGCAATTCTGTAGACTATTTGAACTTGACATATCCCCACTGGGCTGAATAGGATAAAATGTAAAGTGTATTCTCTGTTATCTTTGGGCATACGTTACTATTTCTGGTGAGTTTAAGAAGCCTTTGTCCAACATTTGAATGTATATATCTGACTTGAATTCCATTTCAAGTTGCTTTGACTTTACATTAATGTTCACTAGTAATTTTATTGATGAACAAAAGGTTTAAAATCTTGATTGAATGCTTGTTGAGTTCCTGGCCCTCTGTTTAACTCAGGGGATCCAAAGGTAATAGGTGATAGCCTGTCCCTCAAAGAACTTACCTGCCCTATGCCGCGTGTGTGTCTGTCTACTTAGGTATCTCTGGAAATGCAGACCAAGGAGGCAGTAGCTTGTGTTTACTCTACTTTAAGGAGACCTTTCTTTCTTTTCTTTTCTTTTCTTTTCTTTTCTTTTCTTTTCTTTCTTCTTTCTTTCTCTCTTTCTTTCTTTCTTTCTTTCTTTCTTTGTTTTATCCTTTCTCCCTTTCTTTATTCCTCTCTCTCTTTCTTTCTTCTTTCCTTTTTTTCATAGTACTAAAGATTAAATCTGGGGCTTTCCCATAGATCTCTATCCCCAGCTAATTTTTATCTATGGTTTTGAGACAGGAGCTTACTAAGTTGCTATATTTCCCACGGTGGGCTTCAATTTGTGATCCTCCTGTCTCAGCTTCCCAAGGTGCTGGAATTACAGGACTGTGCTACTGGGCCCAGCTGTAATATTTTCTTAAATGAGTTTTTACATGTAGCTGATCTCTTGGTTGATGACTGCAAAACTCCTGTATTAAAATAAGTAATCAAATAAGTGTTAAATATTAAAATAAGTAATTCCAACCTGAGTATAGCAACTAGAATGGCAGTTAATATAAAAACATATCTGGGGCTGGAGGAATCGCTCAGCAGTTAAAGCGCTTGCCTCGCAAGCACAAAGTACCTGAGTCAATTCCCCAGCACCACAAGAGCCGGGCATGGTGATGCACGCCTGTAATCCCAGCACTCGGGAGGCTGAGACAGGAGGATTGCCCTGAGTCCAAGGTCAGCCTGGGCTCCATAGTGAATTCAGGACCAGTCTGGGCCACAGAGCAAGACCCTGTCTCAAAAATAAATAAATAAATAAATAAATAAATAAATTTCTAACATTTTTTAAAAGATTCTTTTTTTTGCCCTGATTCACTGTGAGAAGGTTGATTTTAAATAATGCACTGAAATGTGAGGTGATCACATATAAATACATATCAGATAAATGTATAAAATAAGGGGTTAAACAAAAAAGTTGTGATACTCGTGAATTTGCCAAGTGGGCCAAATCAGTAATGATTTGGCAAGGGTTTTCCTTTTTGTGGTCGTATTGGCTATACCAGGGAAATGACCTTTTAAATGTACTGCTTTATGTCCTGGGGAATATAATGACTTTTCAGCTGGTTTCAAAGGCTGATTTTGCCCTGGTGCCAAGGAGGGCTTTGCAAGAGGAGAAAAGATGCTCCCAGAGCTCTGCCAGACCTCTGCCAGATCAACCAGTGGTGCAGATCTGACCCCCACCCTCCAGAAAACGGGGCCAAGATCTGAGCCTATCAGTGTCCCTCCTCTGAGAGCTGTGGGAGTGCTTCAGGCATGAGCCACGTGAAGAGAAAGCTAGGCTCATTCTCTTTCAGAAATATTTATTAGAATAACTCCACAGGAAAAGTCGTATGCCAACCAGGTTTAGCTAAAAATGCTACAACAAAGTATTTTTATGCTTTCGTAAGAAATCTGAAAATTTTTACTTTGTAACATCTCGCTCTTTTCCGATCACTGTTTTCTTCTTGGTCAAGAAAATTCTAGGAATATGAGAAGTTCTGAAATTCTGTGGTGACATAAATTCCCTCGTGTTAGTGGTCTCAGAAAGTTTCAAATTTGAGAGCTGACATATTTCTTTACCTTTTCCCAGTGATAAACAGCAGTACCTCCAGATAATAAACATCACTCCAGAAATACACAAAATGCAGAGTCCCCAAAACTATGAATGTGGGCATTGGGGTGCTGATACGCTTCAGTATATTAGGGAAAAAAATGCTTCCTGTTGCCCTACAGGTCTCCCTGGATCCCACTTCCTGCTTAGGGTTTATTCATTTCCACAGTGTCTCCTACCAAAGAGAGGGTTTATTGATAATTTTTTCTGTTATTCAAACTCCTTTTACGTCCACCTTAACAGACTAGTTCTGCTGACTTTGGCAATTAACTCCTCTTTTAAAATCTAGATGTTATTCCTAATTAAGCTGACAACCCTTTTCCTGGTCACTCTCTATCATCGCAGGATCAGGCAGCCCGCCACAGTCCCAGCTAATGCTGGAGTCTCTACTGAGCCATTGTTTGTTCACTGTTGCCACAACAGGTTGTAATGAGAATGAGGCAGATCACCTGGACCGGGAACAGCAGCCTTATCCACCCTCGCAGAAGACCAAGCGCATGCGGACTTCCTTCAAGCACCATCAACTCCGGACCATGAAATCCTACTTTGCCATCAACCACAACCCGGATGCCAAGGACCTCAAGCAACTTGCTCAGAAAACAGGCCTGACCAAAAGAGTTCTGCAGGTAAGACACCTCTCTCATTGGCTGTGCACACATCTCCCTGTCCCTTGCCAGTGAATAGATCTCTTCCCCAGCAACTTCATTCTGACGATCTCCTCTTCTGCTTCTTTTAGTTTATCTTAGTTATCTCCTTAGAGGGTAGACTGATATTTTGCAGGGGCTTCCTGGAGGGTGCTCAAAGAGAGGCCCGGGAGTGTTGGAGATCAGTCCTGTTCTCTCTCCAGGTAGGGTTGTGGGTCTCTAAAGTCAGTACAGCTTGCCTCCCTGGTGTGCAAGTGAAAAAGATGTTGCTGTTTGCATGAGCCAAGGCTCTAGAGATTCCCATGGACAATAGACTCAGGGCAGTGGCTCGTGGCGTTACCCTACTTCAGCAAACGCATGGAGGCCTCACTCACATGTTGTGGCCTTGTCCTTCCCCAACCCTGGGAGGCTGAAAGTATTGCTAGCATCCTCGTGTCTCAGCCTCTCATCGGAGCTTGTATTTTTGCATTTTAACAAACCATAATTAAGAACTAGGAGTCAGTCCTGTTCAAATGTTTCCCCAAAGTCACCGTAGTGAGGACCCCTGACCATGAGACTGAAGGGGCTGTGGTGAGTCACCTGTGATCTTCTCCACTCCCAGTGATATGTTACAGACGTTAAAATTCTGGTGCATAGTGTCTCGCTGGGACCCTGGGACAGTGTCTGTCAAATGAAGTCTGCTTACTGGGTGGCCACTCAGGAATAGCTTATACCACTCCGGCGATGCCCATTTTATGAGTGGCTCTTACCTTGCAAGGCCCTGTTTCTTCCATTCTCAAATGCCAACAGTTAAGGAAACGGGGTGTCTTCCCTCCCCCCACCTCCCTTATCTCTGTGCCTTGTCTCTCCCTGGTTACCTCCATCCGAGCCTCAGTCCTTTCAAGTGGCACATGGTAGTGCTGCGCGGGAATACGTATGGTTAAGAGAGAATAAATCTGCAGTGTGGCTAGAATTACTTTGTTTTAAAAGAAAGAGAGAAAAGTTCGTTCTCTCCCAAGAAAAGTAAGCAATTCTATTTAAGAGAGAATTTTTTTAAAAAAGAGAGAAAATAGAAAAACAAGATAAAAAAGGAAGACAGAAAACAATATATAAAAACAAACAACGGTAAAGAAATCAATTGGGATTGGTTTGCAGGTTTGGTTCCAAAACGCACGAGCCAAATTCAGAAGGAACCTATTGCGGCAGGAGAATGGGGGTGTTGATAAAGCTGATGGCACGTCGCTTCCGGCCCCGCCCTCAGCAGACAGCGGCGCTCTCAGTCCACCCGGCACTGCGACCACTTTAACAGACCTGACCAATCCCACTATCACTGTAGTGACATCCGTGACCTCTAACATGGACAGCCACGAATCCGGAAGCCCCTCACAAACTACCTTAACGAACCTTTTCTAACATTGGTTTTTTAAAAAAATTCTTTTTCCTTCCTTTTATTATTATTCTAATTATTATTATTTTATTATTTACAAGACCTTTTTTTTTCTTCTAACCAACAAGATATTTGAGGAATAAAAATGACAGCTTGGTGTGTAGCATCTGCAACCACTTGGCAAATGAGTTTACAGTGTCGTCTCCTTTGAGTGAACGTAGTCTGTCTACAGCGTGTGTTTGGATTTTTTTCTTTTTAATTAGGTCTCAGTCGGTAGCAGGATTTTTTGAATCATTCTCATAAGTGCCTCTTAAAATTGTATGTTACTTATTTCCAGAATCTCAAAGGAAAAAAAAAAAGAGTGGTATTATGGACAGCTAATCAACTTCCCACGTAAGCGATCAGGATAGGGAATCAGATAAGTTTTTTAAATCTTGTAATTGTAGGTGTGATTATGGACTTTGAAAACTTCACATTTACAATATTTTAAAACTGGAAAGTTGTACTGAATACTTCTATTTCTTACCTGAGCTGTTAATTCAGATAAGAAATATGATTTAACAAAAAAATGAACATTAAGAATGTCAGTTTTAAATGGTAACTTTTAATTAGGTGGAAAATTTATTCCAGCAATGTTACTTTTCCTTCCTTTAAGGATATATAATCCTCCATTTTTTTTGCCTATTTGCTTTTCAACATTAAAAAAATACCTGAAGTGTGTATCCATGAAAATTTCGCATATAATTTGCAGTTTTAAACTTTTGACCACCTTAACCTCAGTAAAAAACCTCAACAAATGGACAATGATAACAACAAAAGCCTAAGGGCGCTGAAACCATTCCACTTTACCTTTTTTTTTCCCCTAGGGAAATTGGAAATAAGCAAAATATAATTTTTTAAGAAGTCAAAATTTGGAATACTTTAATTAATAGCTCTACTGATCGGCTGCAGCTGTACCATGATATTGTATCTGGCATTCGATATGAATATGCTTTTTAAAAAATACATCAACAATGAGAATTCTTTGGTCTTGTTTTTTTGTATTTTTTTGGCATATGTTGATTTCTGTAACAAAAGAAAACCCTTTATTTTTGGTCACTAGACATTGGAAACTATCTTTAAAGTCAAGAAACTCAGAAGCCTTGTGGATGCTGATCTCAATGTATTTCCTAGTTTACAGTCGCATTTTTTTCTTTTAATTTAAGGTAAAATCTTAATGGTCTGGGCAGTGGTGAATGTTCATCTATATGCTTCTGTTGTAGTTAAATACCAATTAGATTGTGGATTTCCTAAATAAAAAAAGTCAAGATATATGTCTTGCTTTAGTGGATTGTTAAGACTAACTTTGCACATATTCTTCACTTTTTTGGACCCCTTAAATCTCCTCTGGTGGTCTAGGTGGCTATTTAATAGATTTTCAAGGTGTCCTCTGGCTGTATAAATGTGTGGTTACATATTGACAGTTCACTGCCCACATTAAAGTGCATTATTGTAACTTTTGCTCAGGGTCTTTAGAAAATTAGCACAGAAAGTAGCTTATTTTTTAAAAAAAGATGATGGAAGATAAGTTAACACTGTAACAGAAGAAAGATGTGATTGCCATTATATATTTAGCAAGTGTGGTTATCATCTTATATGGAGCTTAAATCTTGACTTTTCATATTTCTATTACATTTTGGGCATTTACCACTAACCAGACCAAACAACCTTGGTAAAGCTGAGATCTTATTAATACACTTTTACAGGTAAAATATTGATACTTATAAATTTTGTTCTTTGACAGAACAATATATGGTACTATAGATCTACTTTATTAAGTAGACTGATTATAACTCAGTTCTCCTATGTGCCTTATGATATAACTTGGAAGTAAGTTTGTGAAAAATCAGGATTATATGTGTTGTTTGTTAAATTAACTGTTTTAAGCCCTTTTGACACCTCACTAGTTTTGTACTGTTTTACCTCTTATTTCTGAAACTCTTTTTATGGTGTATCCTGTTAGAGGGGACAAACATGTCATAGAGAGCAGTTGTGCACTCTTTCAAATATAGTTGATAAATTCAATAATCTTATATATTGAGCTTCGTGTTTATAGTACAGTAAGTGGTCTAGCAAAATTGTCCATGTTTCTTTGTTTATTGATAAATGAATTGTAAAGAAACTATCTCCCCTAAATATTTATGGACCAAACAATTGTGATATATCCTATTAAATTTGTGTGAATAAACCATTCTGAATCTAAAGAGTTTTATTTCCCATCAGCTTTACTTACGTTTTTCCTGTACTGGTGTGTTTTCACTATTTATATGTAAAAGCGATTAAAATGATCGTATACTTTTTAAACCGTTCAAACATACAAATAGTTTTTAGATTTTTCAAAAGTCTGATTCATATTAATTACACACACCATTGCACCTGCAATAGAATTCAATCTTGAATACATTTTAAACATATTTGCTTATAAAAGTAATGCCCCAAAGAATTTGATTCACTCCAACTTTTTAGAATTAAAAAATAAATTTGATGGATAAAGTAATTGCATGAAAAGAAGCCTTAAATATTACTAAGCTTAAATGTTAGGTCTATTGAGCAAAAATCGATATTTGTAAATCTAAATAGAAATTGCAGACCCCTAAAAGCCAAGTTGCTCTGTAGTTAATAAATTGTCACTATGATTTTTTTCAGGGAGAACAAATCTTGGGGCATTACAGCCAAACATCCCGACGTTTGAAAATTCCCTAAAGTTTTAAAAGAAGGGGAAAAGTTTGATCGGAAATCCACTGCAGTGAAGACAAAGACACTATTAGGTTATGATAATCATACATTTAAAATTTTATTAAGCCAAAAAGGATAGACAGAGAGAGAGTGAGACTTAAATGTCATTTATTGAATGTTAACAAAAATTCTGTTCTTTCTGATGTCTAACTCAAGTGGAGGCTTAAAATTATGTGGTTTTAAAATAATTAGCTACACCATGTATAAACCAGAGCAACCTGGCAGTAATATGCCCACCCCATCTATGGGAGGAAAGCTATTATTGCAAAGAAAAATCCCACACATATGTCAAGCAAAATAGTTGTAAAATAAAGTACAGAAACATTCATTTCCTTGGCTTGCTAATGTGTATTACTCCTGCTAATGGCATCTTCCAATTGTAAATTCAGAAAAAGCTATCACTCCTTTAAGAGTATAGGGATCAAAACCCAGTAACTTTAGCATTATTGTTTATTACTTCCTTTTTAATCAGAATCTCTGCATGCACTTTTACATCTGTCACCTCTAGTGTACATCTCTGTAACGATGACTTATCTTTGCTGTTTCTTGTATGATAAGTAGCTTTCATTAATAAACATCTTATTTGATGAAAAAACAGTTTATGTTAAACACACACTGTTGAAATTAATTTTGAACACTGTCTTAAGGAGGCAGCGCAGTACATTTACAGCTTGCTATACTTAGGAAAAAACCATCCAAACAATATCACGAAGTTAAATTCTGGTAGTTTAGAGTAAAATTACTTACTTGGTTTTTGACTTTTCATGACTTGTTTTATCTGTTGTATTCGATGGACACGTATATTAAAAATAAAAAGGAAACCAAATTACAATGAAGTTAAACCTCAAAAATAATTATTGTGTAAAATTTTAGCAACTTTTTTAGATTATTAGGGTAAAATTATGACTCCTCTATGAGTTTACACATTCGCTATGCAATGAGGTAACTTATCAAAGTACACAAACATATTCCGAACTGTGGAAAGGTCAGATCTTTGCATATACAAAGGAGCAAGTGGAAGGAAAAGCACTTAGAAATGTTTTTTATTATTATTAAAGGAACTATCTGAAGAAGGAATTTTTAAACCATTCCTATTTAGCTATCTATCCAAAGCATTTGTTAAACATTAACATAAAATACTTTTGAGAAAATTTTTCATTGTGATAAAATTTTTATTATATACAAGTAAGCCCTGCGTGAATGATATAACTTTTATGAATGACAGACGCTAGATATTTCAGTTACATATAATCTCAGAATTGTGAATGTTTTCTAGAGTTTTCCTGAATATTAAGGAAAAAACAATTTGAGAAAAGGGAAGGAAAGAGGCGGCTTGCTACAACTATTAATAAAAAACAATGTACCATGACAAGTAGACTCTTTTGAGTGATCATGGAACACGTTGGTTTTTGTCAGTACCTTGAATGTTTATGCCTCGCTGAAACCTCATCTGTGGCTACACCAGCCTCAATAGATTTTCCAATACATTTCCAGCCAGCTTATCCGCATCTCTGTCCTACGAGCTTTGCTTTCGTCCCTGTTCTGTCACCTAGGGCAGTTTCATTTAGAAATAGTTTGGAACCTTGCCTAGCTTTACAGACCTTTAAATATTTGTCTGGTATGTGAAATGCGGGAAGAGACCGAGAGGGAAAGAACGTAACTGAAATTATACATCTAAAAAAATTGTGCAAATTTGAAACAGATACGTTAAAAAAAAAAAAAAGAAAAGGAAAGGAAAGGAACCCTAATTAGGTGAGCGGGAAGAGAAGAGAACAAGACTTCAGAGTTGAGGTTAATCATGCTTTCCCGTGGGGCTTGGCAGCCTTTGGGGCCAGGCAATGGCAAATGCACCATTTTGGCATGGAGTGGGAAACATGGCCTTCTTGGATGGGTACAGGGCACCAAGCTGTTATAGCTTCTACCTCCCAAATGCCTCAGTTTGCTGACTCCTGGCAAATTGATCTTAGACCCGAGATGCTTGACTGAGAGAGTCCTGAGCTTTGGTTCCGTTGCTACTTTAATGCTGACGGAGAGTGGGCAGCCTTTTGATACCTCAAGTCAGGATGAAATTTCATAATAAAGAAACCAAAGCAAACACCCTTAAAATCTCAGTGATTTTGTTTCATTACCTAAAAAAGTAAATAGCTTTATTTAACAAAATAGCAGTGGGATCTACTGTACATTTTTTGGAGTCAAAACATTTTTTATTAGCCACATATAGATAACTAACTTTTCTATTGTAGTGCACCTGCAAAAAGGTGTTTTGATGGAAAGCATTAGCGATGGGAAGTTTTGAAGTGGAAATTTGGAGAAGTGTCATTCTGGGCTCCTAAAGAGAATATTAGGAATAATGCTGTGGTTGTGAAAAATAAGTGTACACACGTAATTTTGTATAGAGTTTTTCTATTTAATTTTTAACTCTATGATGAACAAGGCTACCTTAACGTATATAGAGATTTTGTATTCTCTAGGTGATTAAATACCTTTTATGTTTTATGGTCATTAGACATCGGGAGAAATTAGGGTTACTAGGACTTATTTCAGACTGAAAAAGTACCATTGCCTTTTCTTGGAAACCGAACACAGGCAAATTCGAGATTGGCCTTGTGGAGCTATTTTCTAGTTTTGGTAGTGAGGACCCAATTCTGAATATTGAAACCGAAGAAAAACTCTCATGTACATTTCCTTGCTTTAGAATATCAAAACTAGAAAGCTATGTTCTTTATGCTTGCTATTGATTTTGAGCACTTAGAAATACTCTGCCCTTATGACATTTTTCAACATAATATGATGATTTTCTTCATTTTCAAAGTAAATTAAAAATTCTAACTTAATATATTATTTTGAATACTCCCCCTCACCCTGGGGAGATTTCTGTTTCATTTTGCCTGGTTCCAGAGGGAACTAAAAGTTCAGAATTGTGCATGATCCTCAAGGAAAAGTCTCTGAATATGATGTAAGCAGCAATATCATGGCCTCAGCTCATTTTAACTGTGTTGCAAAAGAGATATTTTTATCTAATAGCCCCTTGACTTGCAACCTTTCTCTGTAAATATTACTATCTTGCTAGTTTACCCTCCCTTCCCATGTACCACATGAGCAACTTTCTCTTCTCTTGAATTATCATGTTTTTCTTCTTTGCATTCCCTTTTCTCTTGTGCCAAGATATGGAAAACAGGCAAGAAAGAAGATCGAGGTACCAGCCATATGTAGAAAGTTCCTGGTGTGCATTTCTGTGTACTTGTTCCTCACATATTAGACGTGTCAGAAATGTTTCTTTCCTTTGGAACTTTCTGTTTACATCTTGCATGATCTTATACACTAATCCGAGGAGTAACTGGATACCTTTTATGGTTATTTGAAAATAAAATTTCTTACAAATAAGACGCGCCAGTCTCTGTTGCCTCATGTTCTGCATGAGTATATTGATATTTTTCCCTATTCTGACATATTGATCCACAAAATGTTAACCTTGGGGGATATTTAAGTTATTATTTATGACAAATATACACAGAGAAGAAGGAACTCGAAGGTGAGTGTTGTCTGCTTCCTCATTTGCTTCTTTTCCAAAGCAGAACAAGTCATGATGAGATACCACCTCTCACATTCTCTGACATTCGAGGGTTTTGACTGCTTTCATCACTTGATGTTACATATAACATTCAGTGAAGTTTATGAAATAAACTTTTTTTTTAAACGCAATTTTTGAAAAGTACAAAACTACTTCAGGATTTCAGGCTGATGAAGTTGAATTCTGCAAACAAGCTTTTCAGAAGAAAAATATAGGGAAAATTATTTTAAGTATAATATTTATAGTATTTTGCCAGCTTGGCCTATATGCTGTACAGGAAGTTTTAATTGCTATAAAACCTCCCAAATGTTGGTAAATAATTAATTTATAATATTTTTCTACGATACAAATTGAGACAGCCTACTTTATGAATACAATTATGTAGT
This sequence comes from Ctenodactylus gundi, assembly GCA_004027205.1. Lineage (NCBI taxonomy): Eukaryota > Metazoa > Chordata > Mammalia > Rodentia > Ctenodactylidae > Ctenodactylus > Ctenodactylus gundi. The sequence continues at coordinate 32,709 of PVKB01002299.1, forward strand.
TGCTTTATTATTTAAGTGTCAGTCTGAGGTTCCTCCTGGATATTTTGATAGTTAGGAAATGTTTATATTTCTGAGGATTCTAATTTAATTCTCTGTTTACTAAACTTCAACATCGTGAACCTGTGTGTGTATATGAGTGTGTCTGCATTGTCTACTTTTCTCCTAACACACATCAAAAGGTACTTACTTTTAAGAAAAAAATCATATATTTTAAAACCAATTTTAATTAAAAAGAAAATAAGAAAGCAAAATAGGGACAATTTTTCTTCAAGTATTATAATATAGTAGGTTTCTCCCCCCATTTTATTGATATGTATAAGTGCAAAATATAAGGTTTACAATGAAGTTTAGCATTTTGTGCACATACTATCTTGTCAAGGTGACAAGGACTTTCCCACTCTCCTTTTGTCCCTCCCCCTACCCTCTCCTCCCTCCCTCCCAGCCCTACTCCCCTGTTTCACTTTGTTTTTCATTTTAAGTTCCATAGGAGTTCTGATCTGGGACTCTCATATCAGAGAGACCATTCGATGTTTCACCTTCTGCTTCTGACTCACTTCACTAAGCATGATGTTCTCAAGCTTCTTCTATTTGCCTGTAGAAGCCTCCATGCTATTGGCCTTTATAGATGCATAGTATTCCATCGTGATATGCCAGGTTTTTATCATAACAAAAAGCCCCCACGAATCTCCCTGTCCATGCAGTGTCAGTTTCTCTACATTCTGTTATAAGTTCACCTGCTTTGTTATGTTTGGTCATAGCTTCTCTTTTTACTGGAATTGTGTTACTGTTTTGAAATTTTCTGTTCAAGCAATTACAATGCTATATTTTAACAGAATAGTTTCATTTGCTTTATCTATTTAAAGAGGCACAATAAAGACAAAGTTTTTTTCACAATTTCAGAGAATATGTTGGTTTTAATGGACATTATTGGTATAATAAAGCAGCCAGACTTTAATGAGTGTATATGCCAATCTGAATTATAGTTTTTTTGATCTTCGAAGTATATGGACACATAAGCATCCACTCTTGCATGCCAAGTGTACACACTGTATAAAAAACAGAAGTGGAGTCTTTAACAAAAGGCAAAGGCAATTTACCATAGAGAAAACTTCAGGCATCTGAAAATCTGTCACATGTTGGGTTATAAGCAGTTGGTATTAACATGGATATTTTTTACTTTCTAGAGTACCTTTTATTGGGATATATCACTAATAAAACTTCTTACCATGGACTTTACTTTTGGTTTTGTTTTGACTCAGACATGAACGAACTCATAGAATCATTCTACTTTCCAAAACAGACTCAATATCAAGAGTTTCTCTTTCGTCTCTACAGTTTACTTTTTTTTTTTTTTAAATCATTGCTGAAACAATGTTCTGGCACCAACATGACCCCTAATGGTAATTCTTTTTCATGGCTTCTAGATTGTTTCTGCAAATTGCATTCCATTTACAAAAGTTACAGTTCTTACAAAGCAGAATTGACTGTTCCTTCCTGGAAATTTCTCCACATCTTTGCAGCTTCTCTTCAGCACATCCATTGCTCACTGCTGTCCTTTCTAAATCTTTCGTCTTGCCTATATTCCCATTCCACTGTTAAAACCACTTTTCTTATTAAACTTAGACAAGTGTCTTTTCCTGACTGCAACCATGGCGTTTTTCCTGCCTGGACTCACATTGTGTCTTGCGCCAGATTTTACACCCTTCACGACTGGCTTCTCTTGGAAACTATTTCCCTGTGGGCTGTGCACCTGCTGCTGCTCTCTGTGACTCTGCTCAGTCCAAGCCAGCACCCAGCTGGCTTCTGAAGCTCCTTCCTCCTTGTAAAGAACAATCTTTCTTGAAGGTCCAGCTTTTTACTGATGACTGCAAATATACTTCTTGGGCCGTTTCCACTTAGATTCTGTTATTGCTTGAAGTGCAGACTAAGCAAAATTGAACTCATTCTCCACAGCCAACGTCTGGACTTTCTGTTTATGTTAGTGACTCGATGGTGAGTTTCCCCCCAGTCTCTCAGGCCAAGAGGCATTCATTTCTCTATCATCTTTCCTTTCAAGTTCTTTTAAAACTCTCTCATGTTATTCTGTTTTTACATCTTTCTGATCCTTTCTTCACTCTGTGTCCGATGTAGGTAGTGATCTACCCTTACTGTTTTTTCCCTTCCACCTTTACTCATTACAATTAAGATGTTGTGATTTGCAGGAAAATGTTCTCTGCGAGAAGCCGTGTGGACTGTGTCAGATACTGTGCTTCTGTCCTCATCCCCGCTCTGCTTCCTGTAAAAGTAGAGCCAATGGTTGGAGATGGCCAAAAGATTACATCGAACTCCCATGGGACAACAACCTTCATAATGGTAGGATCGTTTTGTAGGAGACAATAAGCATTTTCGGTGAGCGTTTAAGAAGAGCCTGGGTGGTGCTTACTTCGAGAAAGAGCAGGGAAGCTTTCTCAGCCCGCATATAATTGAAAGAGAATTTATTAATTAATTTTCCTTGATAAGATTTTAAATACGAATTTCACATTGTGCCTGGTAAGAATACCTAGGAAAATCAAAAGAAATGTTTAAAATGTAAAATCTCCTGCTTCACAGAAAGTTTTTTTTTTTTTTTTTTTTGCAAGTAGACTGCCTAGAATTGTGTCCTTGGTTCTTAGGGTACTTTTATGGTGGGGCTACAGGAATAGCTCAGTGGATAAAATGCCTGCCTTGAAAGTGCAAGGCCTCAGATTCGATTCCGTAGCACCACACAAGCAGGGCATGGTCCACAGCACATGTCTGTTACCCCAGAACTGGTGACGCTTAGTCAGGAGAGTTGCTGTGAATTTGAGGTAAGCCTGGGCTCCATAACGAGTTCAGAGCCAGATAGGACTACAGAGTAAGACCTTTTCTTAAAAATAAATAACATAAAACCTTTATGGTGATGTTTAAGAAGCAAACATGAGGAATCAAAGTTCTTTCTTGTGCCGACCAGATGTGAGAGGTTGTGTGGAGAAGCTCTGGAGAGACAGGCACATCCCCCTTCCTCTGTGGTACTAGTGTGAGCTTCATTTGCTCGGTGGTCCTACTCTGTTCATGGGCCTGGTGACTACATCAGTGATCCTTGCTGAAATCCTTCCAGAATGCTGGAAGGAATCTTTCTAAGTGTCCTCTTTACAACTTCATTCTTGGGAGATTTGATGGCTTCTTACTGTAGACGTGATCAAGTACAAACTCCTTCCAGAGGCATTCAAGGTTCTTTACAATATGAACATCCTTTTTGCCAACTTATTTTTCATTCCTTTCCAGTACTCGCCCCTCACTGCTCACCGCACATGTTGTATTAATTCCCATTGTCAGATTTTTCATAGGATACCTTTCTAATTATGAGGCGCTTTACATTACTTATGTTCCTGAATCTTATAAATTCTTTATTATTTATTGCATGCATAATATTGACAAGCTTAAGATGAAATAAAATCACCCACCATCTTTAAACTATCATGTATTATCTGCACTCGTTTTTTTCTGAGTTTCTTCTCAGTGACGTTATAATAATTCTATTAAAGTTCAAAGTTTTGTATCTGAGATGCAATAAACACTCAGCAAATGGAAATTGACTTTGAATCTCAAAGCCATGCATTACATACATTTGTCTAATTGCATTTCCATCAAAATTGTCTTCATTAACACTTGTCTTAATTGATGACTCTCTTCTCAATCACCTTTTAACTCTCATTGTGTGCCTCATGTACCTGTCATGAATATTAAGCTTTTATTATATACATACTAAAATCTAATTATTTCCTAAGCCCCCCTCAAGTATTATATCTTTTGAGAAAAAAGTAACAATGACTTATACATCCTTTGTTTTTTCAATAGTGTGAGAAAAATTGTAATTCCTCAGTATTTAAAAAAATTGAGCGCTGAAGCAACTTTCGCAGACAAACGAGTAGGACAGACCGAGGAAGGCATTTTGATCAGAATTCTGGCAGAGGAGTTTTCATTTGAGACCTCCTGTTGGCTTTCGTCCTTCATGGTGAAGGACAAGGTACAATTTATCAAGGTGACCCAGTAGGACTACTCAAGTCTTTGCTTACCTGAAAGTGGTTAAGTTCTTCATGACTTTAACCTTTCCAGAATGGGAGCATGAGCGCTTAATCATTTTTATTTTACTTTGTAGCTGGTAATATCATTATTTTGAATTTCTAGTCTAGAGCATTCTAGCAAGCAGTCTCAATATTTGACAGGGAAGACAAGATTTCCTTGTCCCAAATCTTTGGATTATATCACGGTCATAGTTGCTTTCATTTTGTAAGAACAATTGATTCTGTAGAAGTCTCGGAGGTCTGTTGGAAAGAAACTAAGAGACATAAAGGAATGTTAAATAAGATACTAAAGACAGCAACACAATGGTTACTATGACACATCAGAGCCTCTCACTCATGATAAAAGCATTCAGCATTGTATTGAGAATCTCAATGTCCTTTAATTCTGAGTCTTGGTTTACAAGAGATGTGTACTCCCCTGAGCAGACTGATTTGTGTGTTTGTAAGGTGAAATGTCATATTTCAGCAAGCATAAATGTTTGTTCAGTGTCAGACTAGTGTTAAACCACATTTTCTCCTCCTGCTGGCAAGAAGGATTCTGACTCCATGTAACCTCAGAGCAAGAGCATTACCTTATCAGTGTATACATTTAGAGCAAAAAGAAATTTTATACATGGACTAAAAATTTAACATCACACTTTGAAGCTTTTCAGGGCTTTGCTGTGCAGTGTTGATTCTGTTTCCACAGGTTGCACGGCTGTGGTTGAGAATCACTGTGTTAGAGAGGGTGTGTGCTGTGTTTTCTTGGAGAGCTACCAGTAACTCATTGCTGTGAAATGTTCTATTGTTTTCCAAGGACAAAAGTTGGTTTTTATTCACATTAAAAATAATTGGGATTAATTTCACCCACCAAATTGATGGTAAAAGTCATAATAAAGCACCACCTCTTTGCGATACACGGTGACTGGTAATTGGTCATCTGTACATTACTAAAGTAAACATAACTTTTAGATAAATGTATGAAGATGTTACCAGCAGTGAAAATTAATGAATATTGAATGAACTTTAGAATAAGAGGCTGTTAAGGAGGATTTTTTTCCTTTAAAAAATTTTTTTGAGACAGGTGAACTTTTAAAATACAGTTGGATTTTCAGATGGGACTATTTCAGGTGAGTTGCTCTCAAATTCTTTTTTTGGTAAAAATCTTCACTGGCTGAACTTTTCCCGCAAACTGAACATAGAAAATCGACCAGATTAAGGCTATTCTGGCGGAATAAGAAGGGCATGATAAGAAACATGCTGTGGCTGTATCACTCTGCCTTTGCCCCTCTATTAAACAAACAGCACCTGTGAACCTTGCGTTTGAGTCTGGGGGTTTTAGCTACTTAATTTTGGATTCTGTCCTGAGACCCTGTTGAATTTTCTTCCACTTAGTGCATAATAATTGTGTAAATGCGTGGGTTTCATGTGACATTTCTAGACTGTGTGGAACACGCTTTGATCATCTCTGTTCAAGATTCTGATAGAAGTTTATAGAGGAACAAAAATCAGTGCATTCTTAAGACTTACCTGATCTGACGATTTATTTGTGAAGCTTGGCTGTTCCCCTCATCCAGCAGGTGAAATGGCTGAAATCCACTTTCTTAGAGGAGCAGGCACATTTGGGATCACACTGGCTTAAACACTCTCCACTTTCAATGTTAAACTTTCCATGGCACCATTCTGTTCCTTTATTTCTTCCCTAACCTCTGTTACATTAATGGTAGGTGAGCCCCGAAAAACAGAAAGGTAAACGTGAATTTAAACCTGACAGAGTAAGGCAGTGATAGAAAGGTGCTCTACTGTGAGAGAATCTGTCCAAACAGCCATCAAAAATATTTAGAAGGGAACAGAAACTAGGGTATACACCGAAGGGTTGGAGTTCAGCAAGCTATTAAGATGTTCCATGGTTGGGTGAAATGAGTTCTGAATACAGACACTCATGTCACTGCTTCTCTCTGACCTCATCAATCTGAGGGCACAGAAAGTGGCATGTAGCTTTAAACACCCACATCTCAATGTCTCACGCACTTTGTGCTCCTGAAGCGTGCCTTATCTATAGGAGGGTTTTATCTACAGGACATACTCAGGTGCAAATCCACTGAGGACAAAATAGGGAGGTCACCTTGTGGTTCCGTGCTCTAATTTCCCCTGAATGTCTTCTACTCATCAAGTTGAACAATGGTGCCCACCGTGAGGAAGTAAGACTTAGCCCAAATGTACTTGTCCCCAGGTGACTTCAGGTCAAGAAAAGGAATTCTCTCCTACTTAGTATTAAACCTCTCAACTCACTTAAGACTTTAGTAGCTCTGTGGGGACCCCTTTGTCACAGGGTCCTTCCCTCAATTTCATATGGATTTTCCTATCCCAACCCACAGGATTGTGTCAGAGGAGAGGTACTGCCATGACATTACTTCCTGTATCCCCAGTCATCGCATCTGGACATAACCCTCTTTTCCTCCATCAGTCCTGAACAGAAGTCCTCAGACACTTAACTCTTGCAAACTGTGGGCTTACCCATTTTGCCAGATATATCTGAATTTCAACTGGGGCTCAAGGTGAGAACCACTATATATAGTTAGGTGATTGAGAACTGATTTCAAACTCAGTCCCAGAGTGTACCAATTACTGCATTAATATGCCCCGAGGGACGTGTGGAGGGGCTTGCTCAAGGACTTCATTCTTTTCAACATTTTTATTACTGAATTAGTTTGAGGACAGAGCTGTCAAGTTAATCACATACGCAGATGGCACAAAGCTGGGAGCGACAGAAAATACAGGGACGGTAAAATCGGAATTGAAAAGGCACTGAGAGGTTGGAATGCTGCTCTGAGCCTACAGATCAAATGGTGTAGCAAGAAAATGCAAATCTCCGTGTGGGCCCTTAGCTCCACCTGCACAGAAGGAGTGCTCATTTCCCATTTATTTCTTATTGTGAGCTGCTTTTGCCAAATGAAATCTTACCAGAATTCTTTGACATAAGACAAAGCTGTCCTTATGGTCCAGAGCAGAGGAACTGAAGACTCCCTGCCCATCACACCCCTTCTCTCACCAGGGTCCCTGGAGAAGTCTTGTGGAGCATACTTCAAAAACTCTTGGGACCTGGATGTAGTGAACTGAGGTGGCAGAGAGAAGACAGGAACATGGTGTAGCAGCAGAGTATGTTTTTTAAAATCATTTAAAAAATAAATTTTTGTTCAAGGCAAATTCAATACAAACCAATGGCTGTGATGTGGTCAATGGCCCTCATCTCCAAAAGTAATGATTCGGTTTAGGTTGAATTTGTCAACAAAGAGCAGTGAGACTGGAAACATGTATCTTTGCAGGACAAAACACACAGGAACAATGTGTCCTCCTAACACTGTGATCATCTGGAAGCCATAATTTTGCATCTTCTTTTTGTTAACATTTGATCATTCTGTCCTAAGTGTTTTCCCTACTGCTAGATAGTTATTTGTCACAGCTGCACATTCTGCCATGACGTACACAGACGTTGGCTTACGTAAGCATTTTCCATGGCTGGGGCTGCTGCGTGTGGCTCTATGTAGTTCAAGGACACTATTTCCAGAGACTGTAATGATTACAAAAAATTTTTCCTCTTAATACAGTTTTTTTTTGTGATCCTAAAGATCAAATCCTGCATGCACTAGGCACATCATCTACCCTGTGCCACATCCCCAGATCTCTCTCTCTCTCTCTCTCTCTCTCTCTCTCTCTCTCTCTCTCTCCTTTAGATTTTCTGACATTCAGACCTCTAAGATGTTCCTTTTGACATAAGACCTATACCAATGGGTCTGTCTGGGAAATAATAAAATGGGTTAAAAAAAAACACAGTTCCACCAGGATTTAAAGAATCTAGTAATATTAGAATGTGGAAATTTCTTCTTGTCCTGCGTAATGAGAGCAACAATGGAGTGAAAGAAGTATGTCACACTTTGTGGGTCTCAGTGTACTTCCTACACCCCACAAGCAACGTGAGTCAGTCTGACTCCCAATGCAGTAAGGTGGTTTCAGTTCTGACTGTGTTCAATACTCAGTTTCTGAGGATGAGAGAGTGAGAGAGAGAGACAGAGAGAGAGACAGAGACAGAGAGACAGAGACAGAGAGACAGAGAAACAGAGAAAGAGAAATCAAGAGAGAGAGAGAGAGAGAGAGAGAGAGAGAGAGAGAGAGAGAGATTTATCATTTTTGGAGTCTGAGGTGAAAGGATTACAAGTTCAAGCCTAGCTGGGGCAATTTAGCAACTTCGTGAGATCCAGTTTCAAATAAAATTAAAAAGGACTAGAACGGAACTCAGTGCCAAGGTCTTGGGTTCAGACCTTCGTAATGCCAACAAGGGCAACAAAAAGTGATTTATATAAATTCTATCAATACCCCCTTCAACTTTAGTGTTTCCTTATTCTGTTACAGTTTGCAGTCCATGAAATACACATTTTAAAGAGATACAGGTGATGAGGTTTAGCACATTTTCTCATAACCCAGTTTATCCACCCTATGCCCTGGAAGCTCCTCGTGGACATTCTAAAGCCGTGGTCTTCAAAGCATGGTCCAGGGACTGCTGGGTTCCTGTGATTCTTTTAGATTGAAATGCTTTATATCTTAACACGAAGATCTTGTTCGCTGTTTTCACTTTTATTTCCTTGGAAATGTATGGAGTATCAAAAGCTTATTGCTATGTTTCCAGATGCCACACTGCAATTACCTTTTATAAAATTACCTTTTCTCAGTTTTGGTGTCTTAGCTAGGATGACTCCTAGCTAGCTGAAGGGCTACTCAGCTGTTTTGCTTTCTCTCAGATGCCCATTCTCACGAGGCCACATTTTCTTTATACATTTCAACTAAAATAACAGATTGAAAGCAGAATTAAGTATCAGAATCAGTTTTAATATCTAATACACTACTATACTTGATACAATTCTAATGAAAATAACCTAAAAACCAAACATCTTTGAAGTCATTGGTAAATTTAGGAGTGAATTGAGGTTGTAAGATCAAAACATTTAAGAGCAGGTGTTCGAAGAGTTTTCAAAATCATCAACCTTTCTGCTTTGGCAAATGAGTGGGCGCTGTGCCTTCTTGACCCCTCCCCACTTTTCTGTCATCATCAGTTCACACAAAAGCCCATCATGAGTGGCCACCACAATTTAAAAATACTCCTCCATGGATTCTCGTATTTTGTTTTATTTGAGTCTCTTCGAGATAAATTTTTGTCTGAGTTTTCTTTCCCTTAAGGTTATTCTTCATAAAATTTACACAGGAGTCAAATGTTAAAGTAATTGTAAATAATCAAGAGACTAAAACGCGCTAGAGGACAGCAGAAGAGGCTGAGGGTGGTGGACCACATGGGATGCCCAATTATCAGGAAGAGAGAGATTGCTGTCAACACTCTTTGTATTCCCAAGGTAAGGATATGGGAAGGATGTGTGCTGTACAGACATGGGGGCTGGAAGATTTAAGAAGGAAGAAAGTTATTTTCTCTGGATGACTTTCTGTTGTGTTTTCTGTTTCCAGTCCTGGGGATGGAACACAGGGCCTTTTCACTGAGCTCTTTATTGTTTTGAGAGAGGGTCTAGCTAAGTCTCTAAGTTTCCCGGATTGGGTTCAAATTTGCCACCCTCCTGCCACAGCCTCCTAGAAGGCTGGTGCTACAGGCTGTGTTTCCTCACCTGGATTTGTGTGTGTGTTTGTGTGTGTGTGTGTGTATGTATGTATATGTATATATATATATATATATATATATATATATATATATATATATATTTAATTTCTGAGAATGAGCCAGGATTCAATGATATGAACTTAGTGATGTGCACCAATGAATGCCCAGTTTGTGATGGCAGCTGCAGAGCCCACAACCCACCCAGTGAAGGACAGGGCACCCACGTTCACTTGGAGCCAACACAGTAATTACACTATCATGTTCTCCTCCTCTTTCAAAAATAATCTTCATTTTGCAACACAGAAATCAGAAGAGAAAGGAAGGGATAGGGAAGAGTATACAAAGAGATAGAACTTTTATACTTTCATTAAACTTCCTAATGAATTTCTAGATGGCTGTCGACTTGCCAAGCCCCCCATCTGCGCCTACTTCTCCTTTTAGAAATGTATGTAGGGCCGTATCCCAGTACTTAACTTATTTGACTCAGAGTGAAAGTTCATATCGTCTAGGTGAGGCAGAGGATAGCGTTGATCCCTGCCAGAGAGCAGGAAGCATTAGAAAGGACAGAGTGGCTTTTATCCATGCCACAGGCACAAGTCAGGCCCTTCATTCCCGATCAGGTCACCAGTAATGAGATCCTGGAACCTTTCCCCAGGGTCAGCCCCTGATAGTCCAGCCAGGCTCACTGCAATTTGGGCTCATCAGATGAAGCATACAAAAAGAGAAGGTGACAGTCAAAATTTTAAGCAAAAGCTGGAATAGTTCCATGAGGGCTGCCTTGAAGCAAGGTTAGATATAGTGTAAGGTTACCATGATATCCAATCACACATAAAATGGTCCAGCTAGCATGATTTTATACATAATTTTAAGAAGATTGTGCAAATATTTATAAAATGAAATCTATTCATCATTCATTCATCAACTTATTTCCATTTTTCTGTGACACTCTAAGTTCTCTTGTTCTGTCCTTTCATGATGGATTACACTCGACTTGCCTTGACTCGGCTTCCTGTTTGTGATGCTGTGAGAAGCTGCCTCCACCTCTGCCTCTGCCATGTACTTCCACTATTGCCGGCTGACCCTGAATGGACTGTGACCTTTGGAAACTGTGAGCTAAAATAAACCTTTTGCTCCCCTAAATTTGTGGGTGTCATGTATCGAGTCACAGCAATGAAAAAGTAACTGAGATACTAGGAAATAAAACCCTTCATATGGAAACTATATCACTTGCTTTCTAAAACATATCAGCGGAGTCACATCCAATTCAGCCTTCCTTCCTTGTCACATGAGCAGATCTAACTCTCCTATTTAGTATCTTTCCACTTCTGGGCCGCTTTCCCTAATGTTTTCAAGAAACTCATACAATGTACTCATCTCCACTTTTAAAAAATCTCGATTGATCTACTAATTGTCTCCACACCTACTTCCTACCCCTTGTTTTAGGAAATACCATACACAGTTCTTTTTCATGCCAACCAGAAGCTCTGGAGTCATCTCGGACACATAGGATTTTCTAATCTCTAATATTTAATCTGTCATCACATTTTGCTAATTTTGATCTTCTAATTTTCAAGCCAACTTCTCCTCTTTGCCATTTCTATGGCCTAGACTCAGAGCTTTCCTCTTGCACACTTCATTTTTCATGCCATGTTCAGAACAACCATAATCACATCCCTACCCAAACCAACCCTTGTCCTCCTACTCTAAGCATTTATGAAATTGGCCTCCATAATTTTAGAAAGCCCATAGTTCTTCACTTAAGATAGAAGGTTCGTCTCTTCTTGTGCTCCTCCTGTCTTCCTGGGCTCCGGTCTTGTGGCCATGTCCTCCCTCACTGTAGGCCTTTCCAGAAAATATTTCCTCAGTCTCGAATGGGCTTTGGTCCTGCTTCATCAGCTAAACACAGACTCATCCTTCAGCTCCAGCTTAAGTGACACTTTTTCAGAAGCATGCCTCAGACAATATCAATTGTGTATTATAAGGTCTCATGTACTTTTCCTTTATATAACATATGACAGCTGCCATTTTATATTTATTCATGAGATTATTTAATAATGTCTCTGTCCTCCATAGCCTACATACTCTTGGGGGCAGGGACCACTTCTGCATTTGCACTGTATACCTAATGCAGTGTCACACGGGAAGTAGGCGCCCATAAATATTTATTGAATGGATGTGGTTGAATAATGTTTAGGGGGCTGTTTTAGATGCTCTGGGGCACTGGTTCTCAAACCTTGGCATCTAAATCACCTAAAGGCCTGTTAAAGTGCAGACTGCTGAGCCTCTGCCCCAGAATTTCTGACTCAGGAGATCTTGGGTGTCACATAAAAATTTACATTTCTAACAAGTTCCAAGGTAGCGCTGATGTTATTCACCTGGGAATCACAATTTGAAATCGTTGCTTTAGGAAACTAAATATGCGATTATGACATGGTGATGATCATCAAGAAATCTATAATTTGTTTTGGATACAAATAGTAGATATGAAAAATCCAAGTGAAATTTACTATTTAAAAATTGTAGGAGTCAGAAACAGGAAAGACATGAGCAGATGTCTACTCTCTTGTCTGTCTCGATGATGGGTCATTGTCAATGTAGGGCCAATAATTGCTTTTGGTGTTTATGGGAAAAGATGATTACTTCAAAGTGAAATGACTATAAAGTCAGTTCAGAGGGCTCAATGGTAAAGCACTTGCATAGCATGTGCAAAGTCCTGGGTTCGACCTCCAGCACCTCTCTCCTCAAAAGTTCAGAGGATATAAAGTGGGTCTTAAAAAGCCATTGAAGGATCAAGGGGTTGGAGTCAGGGTAGAATAGGATGTTCAAACACACGGAAGAGAAAGAGTTGAGCCAACAACACTGAGGAGAAGAACCAAGCAGCGTGCCTGGAGAGAAAGAATAATTCAATTTAGCAGGGGCCGGGATTCCTGTAAGTTGTAAAAGAAGAATGTAAAACAAGGCAAGAAGGGGAGAAAAGAGAGCAAGGCTTTGCGGAGTGGCAGCGGTGACGGGGGAGGAAGCTGCTAACAGTTTGTGAGCATCTGACCAAATTATTGCTAGTCTAGATTTCTTTCATTCCTCACCCACCATCTGCCTCATTTAGAGTGAACCAATGGTCCTGCAGAAAGCTAAGGACCCTTCCGAAGGGCAGCACGTGCTCCGAGCTGCTCCACACCTGCTGTCATTTGGGTATGGGGTGTCTCCAAGCACCTGCTGTATTTGGAATGCGATTGGATTGTAGGGTCAATTAACTGTGTGGATTAATGCATTGATTTCATGTGTTGCTAAGAGGTGGGGCCTGGTCAGGAGGGGCAGCTCACTGAGGGCGGGACCAGGAAGGATAAATTGCCCAGCTTCTCACTCACTCTGCGTCCTTCTTTGCGATGCCACGGACGCCTCTTCTCCAGTGAGGCCCTTCCAGCATGGCCAGCAGCCCACGAAGGGACGGAGATCTTCTGAAACTGTAAGCTGAAATATAATTCTCTTTTAAGTTGTGGGTGTTATGTCCCAGTAAGGAGAAAGCGGCCAAGATGTTATTTAGCAGGCTCAGTCTCTGGTGAGATATTGACAGAGCCCCAGTACAGTAAATTCAAATGTCCAAACCTTTGTAGGACCCGGTTTGGGGATAAAGTCAGGTCCTAGTGTAAGCTTTTGTAGCTCACTAAGATTCTACTGTTTTGTTTTTATATAAGAGATGCTATAAGCTTAATTGTTGCCTAAAGAGTTTTCACAGTTTTTATAGTAAGCCTTTCTCAGAAATAAATTGCAAAACATTTGGCGTGACTCAGGTGCATACTGCTGAAGGGTAAGGACTCAGGTTACAGTTTGTGGTGGGCTTTGAAGGCATAGGCTTTTACCCCTACTCACACCAGGTGGTGGAAGGTCAAACCTGACCCTACACAGTTGGCATCAATATCCACTAATTACCAGAAAACGCAGAAACTGCCTCTAACCTTATGCAGGAGAAATTCTAGAAATTCTTAGTTTAGACTATTTTTAAATAAACATCAAGAAAACTATTTTTTTCATTATCATAAACTATAAAGTTGTGGGGCTGGGGTACATCTCAGTAGTCAGAGCATGCTTGAGGTTTTGGGTTCAACTCCCAGCACTATATAAGTTTCCTGGGCATGGTGTTACATGCCTATAATCCCAGCACATGCGAGGTTGAAGCAGGAGGATTACTATAAGTTCAAGGCCAACTTTGAGTATATAGGGAGTTCAGGACCAGCCTGGATTACAAAGTGAGACTCTGCCCCCCCCATATATATATATATATATATATATATATATATATATATATATATATATATGTTGTGGGTCATGCCTTTATGTAATGAGCACCCAATAGACACAATTGAGTGCTATAGAATAGAACTAAAGCGGAGGCTCCCTTCATATGATTAGAAAATTCTGTGTATTTTATTTCACATTCGTTATAGTGGTTACATATAAAACATTGTGCTGTGAAATTTGCCAAGTGTTTTGTATTTATTTCAGTAAACTAGGAAAAACAAACCTTTTTCTCTCTGAAAGACTGCAAAAATGTTATTTTTTGCAAGCATGAAAGCTCTATTTGAGGAAAAATTTTTTCCTTCCATACATATTACATTCTGAAAAAAAGAGTAAATTTGTCTGGTGACTGTCAACTTTAACCTGACCTAAAAAAAATGAACATGCAACCTTGGAATACTATGAAGCAATAAAAAGAATGAAATCTCATCTCTAGCAGTTATGTGGACAGACTCAGAACTTAATATTAAGGGGCGTAAGCCAAATTACAGAAAGAGAAGTACCCCGATGCCAGTCAGATGTGGGATTTTAAAAAGCTGAGCTTGTGAAGAGAGTAGAACAGTGTTTCCAGAGGTTGGGAAGAGGAGGGACAGGGGAGATGAGACAACTGGTTAAGAGACAAGGAATATACTCCTCTGTAACGTCACACAGAGGATGATTATCGTTAATCATTGTATATATCAAAACATCTAGAAGATTTTGAATGGTTTCATCATTCTAAAACTAGAAATACTGTGAATAATCTTGTTGATCCTTAAATAATATATACTCTGAAATATATATACGGTGAATACACTGAAATATTGCCCTGTATCCCATAATAATACTAATAGGAAAGAAAATCCTAACAGTATACCATCAAAAAGATACTGTGGGAACAAGGGAGATCTCAGGAATTGAGATCCTAAATACTGAAACTCGTGAAGGAAAACAGAAGTTAATTTATTTTGTTTCAGGCCCGAGGCAAGATGCCTCCATGGGGCTGTGATCTGGATGTAATAGCTGTTTCTCACATCTTAATTCACATGTTGACGCCTTAACCCCGTTTGGACATGGGGCCTTAAAGGAAAGAGTTGAGGTCAAACGCGGTCATAAGGATGTGGCCCTCGGGCTGGTGTCTCCGTCATTTTATTTTTCTATTGTCAGTAACAGGATATCCCAGACCAGGAGAGTTATTATTATTCATGTTCTGGCAGTGAAGGCTGAGGGGCTACAGTCAATGCTGGCCTTCGTGCTGGTGGGCTCCAAGGTGGGGCAGGCACAGGTGGCAAAGGACAGGCGCTCGAGTGTGTACCTTTTTGTCTCTCACTTGTTACAGAGGCACCAGGACTCCATCAGGAGGGCTCTACCATAGCGACTTTCTCTAATCCTAATCACCTCCCAAAGGCCCTACCTCCAAACACTGCCATTAGATTACATTCTCACCTTCTTAATACCTTACAACGTAGATTAAATTTTAGCAAATGAAGCCTTAGGGACACACTCAAATCATGTCCAAACCAAAGCAGTATCTTTATAAGCAGAGATACCAGCAAGCTGGTTTGTTCTCTCAATCTGGGGTCACAACAAGGAAAGCGCTGATGAGGAATTAGCGGAGGAGGCAGCTGTCTGCCGGCCAGGAGGAGAGATCTCATCAGAAACCGGAATGGCTGGAACCTGGGACTTGAACTTCTAGCTTCCAAATTATGCAGGAGGGAAGCCATTTTGTTGAGGTCACCCAGTTGTGATATTTTGTTACGGCAGCCTGAGCAGGCCAATCCGCACCACATGGACCGCTCGCAGCTTGCTTGCTTTGCTCCTGGTGTCACTCAGCCGGCAGTGCTACCTGGTGAGCCAGTGAGAGCGAGCAACTTTTACTACTTTCCCCTAGGGGCCAGCTGCAAGTGAGAGTAGGAAGGGACCTGGGTGCTATCACTTACACAATTCGTGATTCATTTTACACTCAGGTTTTGAGGGCCTCTTTTGTGCCCAGGACTGTTCCAGGTTCTGGGACTATAGTGCGGAACAGAAACCATCTCTGTCTTTGTGACGCTTGTGTGTTGTTTTACTGTCTCCTGTGCCTAAAGGGAGCCTAGATACCTGCAAATATCAACTGATGGCAGCATTGCTGGCAATGGTGAGACACAAGAATGCAACAGCTGGAAGGAGTTGAAAATTTAAAAACAGCTTGCTGAGGGCCTTGCTGAAGTAGGAATTAAGATCTGAAATGAGAAGGGAATAAGCCCTTAATTTTTTTTGAGAGAGAGAGAGGGTTTTGCTAAGTTGCACAGAGTAGGTTCAAACTTGTATACTCTTGCCTCAACCTCTCAGAAAGGACCAGGATCCCAGGTGTGTACCCCCATGCATGGCAGTCCTGTGACGTTCTGCAGGACGCCCCTGGTTCAGATGGCTGAGTGCGTTAGAGACCAGAAGAGGCTAGCACTGCAAGGGAGTCACAGCAGGGGGACACAGGACCTTGATCATGTTAGCTTAAAGGATGTCAACATGTAGAGTCTTACAGGGTGTTCATGGGACCAAAGCAGGACCAGGCAAGTGCTGTTCTGCTGAACTATCCCCAGCAGCCCTTATATTTGAATACAATCACCTGTGCTGTTGTGTTAGGAAGTGTGGGAGAAGAATAAAAGACTTGGTAGGAGAATCTGGCGTTAGTTGAGAAATGATGGTGGCTTCAGCCAACTGGGAGCAATGGAAGAGGCGAGAAAGCATGGATCTACTACAAGGGTAAAAACACTTGCTGGCAGATTAGACAAAGAAAATGAATGAAATAAATGTAGAGGTTTTTTTTTTCAATAATTTTAATCTCAGTAACTAGAAGATGGAGATGCCTTCAGCTGAGGTGTAGGACCATGGGAGATGTCTGGAGCTTGGGGATGGAACACACTGGGATCTTGTTTCGGCCAAATTAAGTTTGAAATAGCTGTTGAACACCTGAGTGAGTTGGCGGTTGGCGAGTAGTCATTAAGATGGAATGACGGGTGTGTGTTTGCCGCACAAGTATCTCTCAGAGATGGGAAAGCTGATCGTTGCGGCGGAGGGGGTGCTTGGAGGAGGTAACTTCTGAAATAGCTGAGAAGGGTTGGAGTTGAGTGGCCCAAGGGAACGCAGCAGTTCATCTGCAATAAGAGGAAAGAGGCAGGATCTGCAGCACAGGTGCAAGGAATGGATGAGTGTGATGGGGACGGCATGTAGACATTCTCTCCTGATGATTTCAATTTTCTCAGTGAAAAAACAAGCAAGATGCAGGTAAGAGAGAAAATATGCATGGTTGTGTTGGAGATTTGATGAAAGAGAAGGTTGAAAATACAGGCCTAGATCAGTGAGAATGCCCTACCGACTGGAACGGCCTCCTCTGAGGTTCACGGTCATGATTTTAAATAGAGACCAGCTCGTCTCCAGCCATGATGAGCTTGGCAGGTGCAGCGTGGATTAGGCAGGGAGCTGGAGCTTTGCCAAGCATGGAGGACAGAGTTCGGGAGGGTTCCGGGAGTGGGTCCGGCCAAGGGAGCAATTGTCATTATGGACCATGAAAGCTGAGTTACAGGAGAAGGGTGGTGACAGCAGAGGGAAGAGGGATCTTGAAGAGGTTGGAAGATAGCTGGTTCAGGTCCCTTGGGCCAGCAAAGCCTTGTTAGAATAATGGTACCAGAGGACAGGAACTGGTGTAAGAGGAGGCTGAAGAGTACGTTTTTAAAACAGATTGTGGTCAGTTGTGTCCTGAGTCCTCGAAATCAATTTAAGAAAGGCTTTTGAATAAAGCTTTTGAATAACAAGTAAAATGTATTAAGATTTAAATAAAGTCTAACAGTGTTCCCATGGCTACACCTGTTTGTTAGTATTTTCACAGTCAGGCTAATAACAGTGTTAATGGATTCCTAGAAGTTAGTTAATAAAACCTCATAACTGGGAGCAATGTGAAGAAACCCTAGTCCACATTGCCTCCCAGTATTCCACCAACTCTGAGCTTGGAAGAGAATGTCACCTCCAAGGCAAGTTGGTCTTTTTCTCCAGAGCTTTCTATCAGATTATTGATTCTGTAGAATATTTTCACAGTTTAAAGCCTATATTCTTTTGTTCTGGAAAGAGAGAGAGTGAGAGAGAAAGGGAATGGGGAGAGAGGAGGTGGTCAATGTCCCTGCCTGATTGCCCTTGAACTCGGGGAGGTGATTTTCAGTTAGGGTTTGTTAGTTGCAAGGTGTCACCTGACGGAAAGATAAAACCCTGTGCCTGCGTTTCAGTTCTGTTTAGTTTTGCTTGACTGTTGCCGGACACAATATGCAATTCTCACAACTGAAGGAGGAGAAGTTTAATTAATTAGGCTTGTAAGAAGATTCAGTTCATGGTCAGCTGGTTCTAAGAATGCAACATCACAGTGGATGCGTGATGGAACAAAGCAAGTTAGTTCACAGTGGCCAGAAGCAGAGCACAGAGGAAAGGACCGGGGACCAGATGGAGTCACACATGCACGACCCTTCTGGGCACACCCAGCACATGCTCCACCAGCCCCTTGGGTGGGTCTCCAGACAGGCAAATTGACACAATGGAACCTAAGTATCACCTATGATGAGAGATGGAACATTCTTACCAATGTACTAGAGTGAAAACATCTTACTTTCCCTATTCTCATCTACAACAATAAAGACCTCCATGTGCATTTATAAAAGAACCACAAGTGCAGGAAAATGAGCCCAGTGTTAAAAAAGTAAGATTCAAGTTTCTGTAATTGTAGTTTCCACGTTTAAAATAATAGTTGATATAGAATCTTGAGCTGGGACTGTTTTCTTCTTTGTATTGATTGGAATTGTACTTGAATTCTTTGCTTGTCTGTTCGTGGAGGCAAGTCTCCCTTCCTGTTTCACAGAGGCTGGGAGCAGGAGAGCTTGTTAGGGACTCGTTACATGGCAAACTAGCTGACTCAGGTGCTCTCGAGGGGAAGTCTACTGTGAAGAGAAACTCTTATTATTATAAGGCCTTATTAGGTTTTTTTTGAGCCTTGGGCTTTTTGGCAGGGCAATGCTCTAAATCATTAAAAAAAATGGAAAGTCAGATAGGAAGTCTTTATTTTTTAAAGTCTGGAAACAAGCACGTCAGACAGACTAGACCGAAATCAAGGCGCAGGGAAATAGACCTACGTTTGAAGCGGTTGTTGCTGTTATTACTATTATTGCAAACTGTTGACTGCATGCCTATGGTTCTGATGAAAGGCAAGTGGAGTTTTAAAGGAAGGGCCCAAAAATCTGACATTCAAGAGAGAAAGAGAAGAGAAAGACTGAGTACTTGAAATTTGCCTCATTTGCTGTAGAAACCTTGTCACAGAATTCTAACAGAGGAGGAACGTGGGAGGAAAAAGAGTGTTCGCTCAGAGTGGGGCGCTCCCTCCACGGGGAAAAGAATAATTACATAGTTAAAGACAAGGAGAGCTGCCACGGACCGAGTTGTCGAACGCACTCAAATTGGCTTTCTGGGAAAGCTGTGCCTTCTGAATCCGATAGGTGAGACACAGGAGCTAGAATGATTGTCCTTCTCCTCTGTGTCTATCTCAGTCTCCGTGCCACTCCCCCACCCCGCTGCAGTCCCACAGCTTCTTTTGGGTCCATTCCACTCATTTTTGCCCCCTGACCCTGTCTGTCCCCTCTCTACTCCCTTTCTCCACTGCTAGGATTTTGCTTCTCCCTATGGAATCCCTATATTTACACAAGCTCCCCAACTGCCTGTGTGTTGAGATCAAGGACCACCCACTCCTGTGGGTGAAATGTTAGTAGGTTCTGTTGTGACCAAGGCCACCCCAGCAAGGTGGCTCACAGGGTACAAAATAGAGGGGCATTTTTCTCCTGTGGGTGAAGGAACAGCTGAAGTTTCCTCTGAAGGCTGTGCTAGGGTAACACCCCAGGAACGACAGCTGGACAAGACTTCTAGCACTAGGTTGATTTAAACAGGACATCGACAGGTGTGTAATTTACATTACCCAGCGTTCCGTACCACAGTGTTCCTGCTGATGTGTTGGGCAATCCATCTCCAGAGACTGAAGAGGAAATGGAATATATCACATATCATAGTTAATTAAGAATTTGGTCTGGCTGTTTTTGCCAGGATGTCACTATCCTGCCACATCTGGAAGCCCTTTGGGTGACAGGGTGTGCATACCCAGAGCTAGTAAGCAAGTATTTCTAGCTCCGTTCTAGATCTGCTTCTCCATGCACTGAATTGGCATTATGGACTATATTAACGTAGAGTCCCTTTTTCTTTCATCTTTAAACACATTAACACTAATTTATATAAGTAAATTTATTTAGTAAATATGTTATTTAAACATGTCAATTTCACTACATTCTTATATATATATGAGGAAATTATAGCATTGAAAATTTCACATAAATTGATCACAGGCTCATTCAGTAGCATGTTTCTATGCTAGGAACATGGTATAAAAAATTGTCCTTTTAGGGAAGATTTCTGAATTTCTTTTTGGTGGGGGAGGCTGGAGGAGAACTTGGGAACAAGTCCAGGGCCTTCACCCTATGATCTACCACTAATACATTTTTGTTTTAGGTTTTGTGACAGTCTTGTTAAGTCTCTAAGTTGCCCAACTTTCAGTCCTCCTGTCTCAGCCTCTCAGAATGCTGGGATTACAGGTCGGTACCGCCATGGTTGGCTAAGATTTCTGAATTTCATGAACAACTTGGAAACTCCTAGTTGCATGAACGGCTGTGTATTTCTGCATCTGTTTGGACTAGTGTCGTGATAAATGTGTGAAACCACATCATCTGCTGTGAGTCAAATACCGTTCCCTGGGGGCTGCAATATTCACAATTCTCCTTTTTGAGAGAAAGAAAGGAAGGATTGTATCCCTCTCTCTCTTAATAGAATGTGTGTTTTCTTTTGGTAGGTTTGGGAGAAAATTTAGAGCTTTTTTTTTTTTTTACTTTCTCATGACTTTTGGCTTCAAATATTTATCTTGCCAAGAAGCTTTTAAAAACTAGTCCATATTTTGAGTTTTCATCCTCAACCAAGAAGTAAACTGTGAGGTTCTGTCATTCTTTGATTTAAAACAGTTGGAAGACATCTGGTGTGTTTTGGCTGGTGTTGATGTGACTGTATTTTAAATTTTTTAAAAAAATAACTTTAAATCATCTTTCATGGGTTAGCTGTCAGTAGCATCCCAGTGAAGACCGAGGAGAAGTGGAGAGACTTTCCTGTCACTACTAAGTGGTCCTTTATTTTATTCATGAAAAATTTCTAAGCATTTTATCAGTACTTATGTACCTGCAAACACATTTTAATAGAATTCTTTCGAGCATTGGCTTGCTGGCCACAGAAAATGACTGCAAGTATGACCATGGACTTGGCAGAGTGTCAGAATCTAGGGTGGCATGAAGGAGATTCATCTCTGCTCTGTTCACATTATGGTGTACAAACTTAACAGGATCCCTAGTGTTATGTTGAGATTACTCGCATTCTATGCATAACAAAGGAAATGACATCTGAGGGTGATCCCAGGGACAGGAATCATTCATATCTCACTCTACTGGCTGGTGTTAACAATACATAGTAGATTAGATGTCATGGGAACAGGTGGGCTGGCCAGGGAGACTGATTTTCACGGGGAAGTAATAATTTGATCAGGTTTCTATGCTGATTCAAAAGGAAAACAATTTTTTGTCATGTACTTAAGAGGCTATGAGGCCCTTAAAGTCTGGCATATGTTAACAAAGTTAACAATAATAAATATTTGATTTTATTCAAAGAGATAGCTTATGAATTTCCATAGCATAAATACTTTCAACTTCCAGGTATTTGCTTCTGCCAGTCAGGAATCCAGGTTTCAAGAATTAAGCTGTGAGGAAGGATATATTTATGAAAGGAATGCTACTTGGTAGCTGTGAAGTCACAGCAGAGAGAGATAAGTTTAATGCTATTTCAGTGATGGCACAGAAATTCCTGGTGAATTTTGCTGTTCCTCATTGTCTATCCTTTTTTGTGACTCATATTCTGGATCCAAGGTTTATTTTTCTCCTTTATGATCCAAAGTTGAGGACACACTATTAACCTTTGAACTTTGTGTTTCTATGCATTTTATATTTCATTCATGTTACAACTTTTTACACATTCTTTTATTCGTAGCTGTCTTTTAAATTTTCCTATGACCAAGTGCTTAGCAATAATACGTAGACTGGGGGGCTCTGGATATCTCTTGAGCACACACGTTTAGACCATATTTCACAGAGGGCTTATTCCAAAGATGGTGTTTTTCTTAAGAATACAATTTAACACCAAGCTCAAACTATCTTTGTTCTCGCGGATAATATCTACTTTAGAAGTAGGAAAACAGAGACTGCGAGAAGGTGAGTAACTTGCTTGTGATTGTGCTCTGGATATGGATTTAATTGGGACTCAAAATCAATTCTGCCTGATTGAAATCATGTGTCTTCTAACCCTTTTTCATTTTCGGCACAACTAATGTCTAAGTTTTGTGAGAACTCTACTTTCCTTTTAAAATCCAGATTACAGCCAAAGCCTTGTATTTTTGAAATAAAGGCATGCGGCACGGAGTCTTCCCACCAATGTGACACAAGTTCTACATATTTTTAGTAGGTAACACTTAATAAGTGTTGGGATTTAATCAAATATGTTTGATATGCACACTTTTCTTTTTTATTCAGCTACAATTCTTTGACGTTGAAGGGCTATTATGACGAGCACACATTTTTAGGAGACTGATAAAGGAGTTGAAGAGCTCCTGGAAGAACATGAGCCGTGACTCGTGCCTTTGCTCTCTGACTAGGTTGAAATTTTTACCTATTAACCTGCCTCTTTGTTTAACATAAGCTTTAGAATTCAAAGTCCAAACATCACCCACCTGAATTTTTTTATATAGAAATTTCATTGAACAGATATATCTACTCCATACCAGCTTGGTGCCAAGCTATGCTAACTAAAGTTCTTTTCTAAAAAAAATTATACACATGTAAGTGACATAATCATAATGCAAAGTGATAAGTAGGGAGATAGATGATGCCCGGAGAATACAGGTGAGGGGCAGGCTGTGGAAAGCCCGGGGAATTTTTAAGCTTTGTAATAATGCAACTAGCTGAAATTGGTATGTGGAGAATGGGAACTCCAGGAAAAGAACGACTTAGAAGATTTTTACAATAATATAAGCAGGAATGAAGGATGAGTGTCTAATCTAGAAAAACCACAAACGGTGAAGATTGTTAACTTAGAATCCACAGGAAATGGCGGCTGATGGGTGAAGCCAAGAAGCGAGCAGATGACCTTGATGTTTACAATGTAAGCAGAGATTTTCTTAAGCAACATTAAAAATTTAAAATGATGGACATTTGGTAATGATGTTCTTGTCATTTTTGACACAATGATCATTTTTAAGTCTTTAGAAAATTCTTGTTGCAAATGTAAACTTTTAATCTTTTTTCATTGATAAACTATTTTTGATTAAAAATAATTTTGGAAGCTGATATCTCAAATTATCAGACTTTACTTTGGTTCTGTTACACTATAAGTACATTTGACTTCCAATGGCTATTCAGCCTTTTGGGGAAAGAAAGGCAGATGGAAGCCGGGGTTGAAGGTCATTGTGGCCTTGAAGGATGCTGAGGCACTTGCCTTTGGGCCAGTTACAGATGTACCAAGTCCTTTCTATATTCTTCGGGCCACACAACTGACATCTCTCCTAACAACTTGTTAAATATTTTAAGATAATGATTAGGTTTTCTTAGACTACTTATTTTCCTGTCAACAGGCTTTGTCTTGCAAAAGAATTTTCTTCCAGTAATCTTTCCCTCAGTTACTAGATTACTCCTGGCTCCTCAAATAATGATCAAGATATAACAAAAACTAGACTTTAAGAGATCTAGAGGAAAATTCTGGCAATGAGGAAAAAGCATTTCTTACAGTCCTCCTTATTTTGATTTTTGAAGTATTTATAGATACATTAATTCAGGGTAATTTTTTTTTTTTTTTGCAAACTTGTAACATGCCATATTGATTCAGAGTCAAATAGGACACCACTTAATGAATAAGACATTTTCTGGACAATATACTGCAGGGCTGTGAAGTTAATTTCAGGCACAGGATTATATGACATTCTGTGTGAATGATACAGTTCAAACTGTGTCATCACTTATTTAATTAAATGAGTTCTTTCGTATTTTCCATGAATGAAAAGTAGCAGGCTTCCAGCATGCTCTTGGTGTCTGCTAACGAACACCATGAAAACGGATGGAAGGGCAAGGTGAGAGCCAAACTAGGGGAGGGTAGTGAGGAGAGCTTGCTCCCACTCTCCAGGAACTTGGAGAACTTTGCCTTTCTCTTTTTCTTTTCTTTTTGATCCAGGCTGCTTTCAAGCTCCTAGAAATGCTCCTGGCTCAGCCTCCTAAATGCTAGGATTACGGGTGTGTTCCACCACACCTGGCTTATATGGTGCTGAGGAGTCAAACCCATGCCTTGTGCTTGCTAGACAAGCTCCACCCCAGCCCCAGGAATCTTGCCTTGATGAGCACCCACCATCATGGCCATGGTCCATATCTCTTCCAAGTGCAGAGTAGCCTCTGTGTGCCAGCCTGTGAATGTGCCTGTGTGCGTATGGCGAGGGCAGAGCTTGCAGTAAGGGTGGGTGGTGGGGGTCAGACTTAGCAAGCAAACTCTACTTGTTGCAAGCCATAGGACGAAGAGGGCTTAGTAATATTTCTTGCATTCTTGGGCTGACAATCCCTGAGGCTTTGGTAATAAGAAAAATATGAGTTTTTAGACCATTTAGAAAACAGTTTTGTTGAGATAACACTAGCATTGGTATGCTAAATTGATCCAATTTTACCATCCAATTCAATGCATTTTAGTATATTTGCAGATGTGTATAATTACCATCTTCAAGTGTAGAACATTTTAGTCACCTCAAAACCAACATCTGGGCCCTTCAGCAATCAGTGTTTTATTCCTTCTGCTTTCATTTTCTCAGGACTGAGCAACCGCTAATCTCTATTTCTACAGATTTGTGTACACTGGACACGTCATGTAAGTAGCGTACAATGTGTGATACTTTGGGACTGGTTTCTTTTAACTTACTTTCAAGATGGATCTGTATCACACTGCGCATCGGTATTCCTCTTCTTCTTAAGTCCAACTGCACTACATTGCGTTCATCAGTTTAGGGGCCGTTGAGTCGTTTTCCCTTTTTGCTTAATGTAAATAATGCTTCTAGAATATTTGTGTCCAAGTATTCTCATGGCTGTTTGTTTCCCTTTCTCTTAAAGATATTCCTAGGGGCAGCATTTCTGGATTACGTTGAACAAATACCAACATTTTCTAAAATAGTTACACTGTTTTCATCCTACCAGCAGTGCATAAACATGCCAATATCTTCCTATCCTCACCAGCAAGGGAATTTATTTATTTATGTATTTACTTACTTACAGGGCCTTGCTCTGTAGTCCAGCTGGTCCTGAATTCACTATATAGTCCAAGTTGGCCTCAAATTCACAGCAATTCACTTGCTTAGCCTCCTGAGTGATGGGATTGCAGGCATCTGCCACCACACCCGGTGGGTATGGTGCTGGGGATTTGAACTCAGGTCCTTGTACTTTCTAGGCAAGTGCTCTAGCCACTGAGCTATTCATCCAGCCTTGACTTTAAAATTATAATCAAACTAGTTGGTATAAAATGGTGCTTATTGAGGTTTTGATATTTTGTGGATTATTAAAGATTCCAAGTGTTGTATCATGTGCTAATTGGTCATTGGTGTATCTTTGGAATTGTGTCTGAGCCCATTTTTAAGTTGGTTTACTTTTTTATTTTTGGAATGGACAGACTCTTTTTTTACATCCTAGATCAAAGCCCCTGGCCAGACGTGTCTGTTCACAGCCACATCGAGAAGCTCCTGTTGCTGCTCCTCGGGCGCAACCCTGGGAGTGCCACCTTGGGGTGGCGGTGTGCTTCGTAGGACTGTTTCATTGGGCCATTCCCAGCGATCAGGCTCTATCTACCATTGCATATTCTTTCATTATTTTCAGCAAGACTCTGGGGCAAAAATTGCTTTACAGACCCATTCAATCAAATTTAGCCTTCTTTGAGAGAATAGTCTCTGATACCAGGGTTTGAGGTTTCGTTTGATGATAGCAGGGCTCCTCCCAGCCATCTTAGTTTCCTGTTTTTTTTTTTTTTCCCCAGCAAATAACAGCAATTCAGTTCAACCCTAAATCCTGTGATTTTGCTTCTTTTCCCAACTGCCTTTCACCAGAAACCTCTGCTGTTTCTGAGGGGACACTTAGGTTTTTATGTTTCCTGGTTTCATTCATCCTTTGTGGCTTACGTCTAGTGCAGAAAAGAAATGGTACTATGTCCTTAATATACGGATTCATCTATTGAGTAACTTCAGTGAGCTACAGACAATGCTACAACAAGTAGTAGGTAAAGATCAATGCCATGAAGGTTTTATAGTTTTTAAAAAGTCCTTGTTAATTAAGAATAAAACATTGTTACTTTTCCAGAATGTAGAACCAGATTCCTGAAAAAGCAATTGAATTAAAATAGGGCACATTGTTATAAGGGCAAAATTCACATAAGTGTAGTAAATTACATCATTTCTTCTGTCCTGGGCAGGTGGAAGGGGAGGAAGTATTAGATAAGAAGCAGCTGACACGTTCTCTTTAGAGCATTCCTGGGTTTGAACCGCTTTCTACTCTGCAAACGCAGTCACATGGGCTCTGTTTTGATTTGCTCCTCTGCTGCACAAGATTTCTAAAGCTGAGGGCGGGGATGATGCTGGGATTTTCTCTTAGGCGCTACCTGCAAGGTGGGGTTTGTTCTTATTTTCACCCCTGCTTAGCAGCAGAGTGCTCGATGGGGGGGGGGGGGGGGGCAGGAGCATCACATCTCCTTTTTGCCATTCTCAGCTAGAACCTCTATCCTAGGCTGTGGGGCAGGAGCAGCCAGCGTCCCCTGGATCCTTGGCTCTGCAGTGATTAACATAGAACCTCCAGCTCACAAGCGAAGGCTGGGCAGTCAAAACCGCTCCTCCATTTTGACTGCACTTGTCTGGAACTTAGACTCAACGATCAACAGCTGGTAGCAGGATGATGAGTGCAGGCCTGATGTCCTCTGGAAAGGTCACCCTTTGACCAAGGACTGAGGGAAACAAGAGGTTGTTCTCCTCCTCCTCAAATATTGTCATAATTCCAGAATGAATGAAAGCACAATAGTTTGGAGTGACTTAAAATAATATTGCATATCCGTGTTTTAGGTTACACCTTCCAATTCTAGTGGTGGGAAAAATAAAAAAAAATTATTTGTATTTAAAATCTCTTGCTCTGTGAAAGAGAAGATATTGGCTCATGACAATAACACTGTGGCTCCTCCCAATATTTATTTTGAATCCCAAGTTTGATTGATTTATACTGATTGAAACCAGAGACTTCACA
Organism: Ctenodactylus gundi; assembly: GCA_004027205.1. NCBI lineage: Eukaryota > Metazoa > Chordata > Mammalia > Rodentia > Ctenodactylidae > Ctenodactylus > Ctenodactylus gundi. The sequence continues at coordinate 60,149 of PVKB01002299.1, forward strand.
CTGAGCTACAACTCCACCCATTTAAAAAAAGTTAGGTTCTTGTTAAGTCCCCAAAGTTCCCCAGACTAGGCTACGCATTGCATTCCTTTGCCTTCAGGGCACTGGGATGACAGACACCGCCGTGCTGGCTCTGCCCACTGTGTTTTTATACTGACTGTAGTTCTCAAGCGGTCAGTGGCTGCCTCAGAAGGTGAGTCAACTTGTTGGTATATTTTGAATGAGCTAGGTCTAGGATGGTAAGTTAATCATCATCAGACGTCGCCTCTACCCTGCCCGTGAGGTTATCAAATGTTGCTGCCTGTTCCACAATCCCAAGAAGGATGCTACTCTTGCCCCGAAGGTGCTTTAAGTTCTTCTCACCGATTCCACTGTTCCCTTAGTGGTTTCCTGGTTATCTCAGCTTGCACCCTAGGTCTGGGCAAAGGGCAGGCTTCACAGAGGCACCACCTATACAGGCACATCGTGTGTTTTTATGCTAATAATGGCTTCGCTATTGGTTTTATGTTCTAATGTTAAGTTGTGGGAAATTCCTAATTCTTGAACTTCAGTTTTGTTCTGAACCTCATAACTTATGAAGCTGACCTTGCAGAGCAGCACTTACTATGTTGGGTAACAGTATGTCTAAATTCATAGAAAAATTTCAGAATTCAAGATCGCTTCCTTTTTCAAAGTTCTATGTTGTCCATGTGTCAGGTCTCATTCTTTATCATATGCTACACTTGGAGGTTTGGTGGACTCTGTGGGAGTTTCATGAGAACTAACTTTTGGAAAAGATTTTCTTAATGTGAAATTTAATTTGAACACTTTTAGCTTGGACATTGTTTACATGCTTCTAGACTGCTGGCTGGAAAGGACCTGAGACACTCTTCGTTCCAACTATTTTTTTCCAGTGGTCTACCTGAAGCTGAGCTATAGAGAGGAGTCTGTCTCTGACCATCTGGAAATTTATGAGAAAGCTAGGACCAGATGCCAGAAGAGTTCCCTTTCCTCTAGGTAAAGAACAAATTTAACATTCATGTTAAGTAAACATCTTCCTCATCTCTCAGTAGACTAGCATTCTACAGCACAGAGCTTGGAGAATGAGGAATTACAAACTAGTGTAAACTCTCATTTAAAAACCCAAAATACGCAAAAGAGGTAGTAGTTGGCAATTTATAAGAGGGATAAAGCCTGTGTGACACGAAACAATCAAGGAATACATCGTATGATGAGCATCTCGTAATTGTAATAGCCCCTTGGTACCAAGACAGGCTACTGGGACCTCAGTGATGGCAGGCACATGACGAGAGGAAGGAAGTCACCACCAGGAGGGATTAGCACTGCGGGAAACATCCAGTCTAGATAGCTGGGATAGTCCTTCGGGACTGTGTCAAGGACATCAAAGGCATCATCAAAGAGTGTGGATGTTCATTCTGGCCAGGTTTGGAAGGGAGAAATGGGAAACACGATACTCTGGTAAACTTCAGACTTGAAGTCAAGAGAGTGATCAGGCACAATTCCTAATAGTGTGTTTTAGAGTATGACCCAAGACAGCAGCTGGAGCTGGGGTCAGGACATCCTGGCTCCCGTGACGTTGTTAGCTCTATCACTCACTGGGAAAGCTCCAGTTTGCTTACCTTCTCTCTCTGCCCCTTGTCTCATAATATGATTCTGGCTTCTGCAGGACCACATCCTCTACCTAGTCCATATTAGTGTCTTGATTTTACTGGCCAAGCATGGTGAAGGGAAAATTTAAAAACATAGCATTTTGCCTACTCAAATCTGTACCTTTCATTTCTTCTAATTAAAATAGATTATAGGCATGTTCATTAATTAGGCAGTTTTAATTTTCAATCTCTTACCACAGAGATAAATTTTAGTTCTTATCCAGGCACAGTGAAGCTGACTGTAGATTTGTGGTTCAGAATTAAAATTATAATTTAACTGATTAATTATATTTAATTAAGCTAATTTAGACAAAAATTTACTTAATTTCTCCCTAAAGAGGATAATTTACAATCAAGAATTAGATTTTTGTCTGCTAGTTTTGTAGTTCCCCAAAGCTTAATCCTATCTTTGCCTATTTTTTTTTTTTTTTTTTTACATCCCATGCCCCATTCCCCAGATCTTCATTCCCTTGGGATTACTGTATCCTGTCAAGAATCCATAGTTTTAGAATATTTCAAATCTTGACATATCACATCTTATTTTGTCTTGACTTAGATTCCACATCATAGCAGAGTTTTAGGAATTGCTTTTGGCATTTGAATTTATTGAGAGCAGCCCCAAAGTAACAAACAGGTTCCAACCATCTGTTAGGCTACTTGAAGAGCTCTTGTAACTCGTGTAATCCGTCAATTCATCTTCAATAAGCACTTGTCAAGTGTAGAAATATAAAGATAATGGTATGTTTAATTTTTAATATATATATAATATATATGCCCCACAAATTCATTTACATGTTGATTACACAAAGCTTGTGGAAATGATGCCCATTTTTTTGGTCTCTGTTTTTCCTCCTTTCCTTCCCCGACTCTCCAGACCCCTCCCCAGGTCCACGCAGTCTGTTCCATATGTCTTGCCCTCTCTCTTCCGTTTTGTTGCTTTGGTCATTTATATTTTGGCGTTTGCATGTATTATATGAGATGCCATGTGACACTTAACCTACGTGTCTGCTTCATTTCACTTAGTGTTATTGTCTCAAGGTATCTCCATTTCCTTACCAGGGCTTCAGATCTGAAAGATCGTGGCATTAAACAGTCTCTTGGGGAACACACACACACAAGGTAGTATCTGTAATGTACCATCTTCCCCACGCAGTGGGGAGTCTGAGTGGGAGGCACCTGCACACCAGGTGGGACAGGATAGCTGCTAAGACGAATTTCCTGGAGGAGTGACACTATACACAGCCTCAGAAAGATTTTTTTTTTTCATGGACTGATGGTCCAGAATCAAACAGCCAGTTCACCTCATTTAGCCCCATCTCTGAGATTTGGAAGAGAATACATGTGTTCGTTTTATGACATTTGGATCAATATGTGCTTCATCATAATTTTTTCTCTCAGTTGACGTATTGTCAAGATTTTTCCGTCACTAAAGAATCTTTATTTAAAAGGCCTTAAATACATATCATAATTATGTTATACATATAGACAAAACATTGGTAGGATTATATGACATATACTACTCAGTGAATACCCTTTTCCCTAGACATATTTTGAATAAGTCAGTTCACATAGAGCAATTTTAAATGAATGATAGACTGTTATTGATCTCTTAATTGGTTACTAATTAGTAGTTAATGATCAATAGGTGAACATTCTAATCATTTTTATTACAAGGAATTAGATACCTGAGTGTTGAGACTTTTCAGTTGGTGTAATCAATAGAAGTCTCACGCTTAACCTCCAGAATATTTCTTGCAATTTTCTTGCCTTGCAGAAAATAAACCAATCACAGCTTTTCAATCAGTAGTTTTAAATGATCAAAAGATATCATATTGTACAGGGATGTTTAGATGCATAAATTGACTAAAACCAATAAACATCCTGTTTTCAACAAGTCATGAAAAATTTCAACTTTTTGTCAAATGCTGTCACAGATTATGACTAGGACTAAAACTAAATTTTCCTTAGATATGAGGTGTTTGACCATTTCATCGTTGTGAAGTACAGGGAGCTGAAGGAAAAATAGCCTGGTTTAATGGCACAGGAGCCCCGGAGCACAGGGGCAGCCCAGCCCCGGGCTTGCTCCACACCTCCGTGGCAGTCAGTCAATGTATTCTTGCTGATTTCAGACTTAGTATTTTTAAAAACTTGTATGGAGAGATGGGAGAAAGATGAAAAAAAAAAACTCTGGATGAATGTACTTCTCAGGGCTATTTCTCCCCCCTCCCCCCATTTTATTGATATGCATATGTGCAAAATTTAAGGTTTACAATGGAGTTGAGCCTTTTATGCACATATGTATCTTGTCAAGGTGACAAGGGCTTTCCCGCTCTCCTCTTGTCCCTCCCCTTACCCTCTCTTCCTCCCCTACCCAACCCCTGTTTCAGTTGTGCTCTGGGACTCTCAGATCAGAGAGAACATTCTGTGTTTCACCTTCTGCTTCTGACTTGCTTGACTAAGTATGATGTGCTCAAGTTTCTTCCATTTGCCTCTAAAAGCCTCCACATTGTTGGTCTTTATTGATGCATAGTATTCCATTGTGTATAAATACCACCATTTGTGTATCTACTGGTCTGTTGATGGGTATTTTGGTGACTTCCATATTTTAGCTATTTCTGATGAGAGAAGTTTAAGTGCAGGGAGAAGGTTCCCAGCAGTATGACAGAGGCTTCGCTCTCCGCGGAGCCTTCTCTGTCCAGGCCAGGCCTGCACCCATCTGAAGTGCTGAGTTGTCACAGAAGCCCGGATTGAGACTGTGATCTTTAAATCGCACGCTGCTCAAAGATTTCTTCAAAACATTCCATCAGTACCGCTTTGCATTGGGTTTTCAGTCTAGAATCCTAGTCTTATCTGTGTTTCTTTCACCTAAGCTAAGACTCCTTTTCTCCTTTCCGAAGGTCGTGAAGTCTGAAGGAATTACTTTCAGCATTAGCAGATACTAAGTTATAGAAAAAACATTTAAAATATCCTGTTCTGGTGGAACGTGGTCTGCCTTTCCTTATGTAAATGAAATGCTTTCTGTGCCATCTCTTAAGCATATTTGGTTGGCTTGCGCATTATAGCTGTGTGATCATTTAATTAAATGCAATCTATCTGTGCATTGAAGATTTATATAAAATGTTACTTTCACCATCGAGATCCTAAAAGATGTGTGTTTGAAGCCTCTCCGTACAGGTTTAAGATGGGGATAATTAAAGATGACGAACAGACCGCTGACATTTTCAGAAAAGGACGTGGTGATGCCAATACATGCCAGTTGGTGCGCTTTGACGAATGGTTTTCTTAATTATGATGATTGTGAAAAAGAAAAACGAGTGAAAACAACTCCTCTCTCCAGGATTAAAAAAAAACTAACTTTTTTCCCTCCCAGTAAAAGTAGAGACACTTTAGATTTTAGGACCCTCTTGGCTCCTAAACCTAAGTGCTGCTTGAAAAATGGCCCTTTCAGCTTTTAGCCAGCAGCCACGGTTTCAATCCACAGGAGAGATGCCTAACAACTGTGCTTCCAGTGGCAGTCTGCCATGTCGGAAAGTTGCAGCTGTTTGAAAGAAGAAAAAACTAGTAAGCCATTTGATTTCACCCGCGTGGAACGGGGTGCATGTTAGGGAAAAAATCTAAGTGGAGTGACCAGCAATCCTAACTCGTCTCAACGTTGGGTCAAGACAGAGTGCAGAGTTGTAACACCCGAGTGGCAGTTTATGCAGAATAATTGTTAGGAACCTGTTTCCTGCCACGTGAAGGGTACAGATACTATTTTCCCACTTGGATCTAGACCCCAAGAGAGCAAGCCGTCAGCCAAGGAACGGGCTCCTCCAAAATGGATAATTGGAAACTTCTGGAAAAATTATTTCACTGAAAACCATAGTTCTTGTGCCATATTTGTCCTGTGTACATATCTGCTATTTAAAAAAATGTAGTTAATGTTCATTCTTATATTGTCATCAAAGAAAGATTCTTTGGGCCAGCTTGGTATTCGTAAGAGGAACCCATGAGCTCGTTTCAGGTTTTATTCCAAGTCTATGGTTGCCAAAGTCAGGCAATAAAAATTGATCAGAGACACAGCAGATCAAAGGTATTCCGAGTTTGAGTACCCAGACCATGCGTGTAATAATTTCTGTAAGTATGTCCACACTTTAGAATCTTAACATTCGGTGTGTGTTTATTGAATACTCACACTGTGCCAGACAATGTGCTTAGGCAACAGCGACAAGGGCGAGACTGAGCCTAACCAGGTTCTGTGGAGGAAAAGCATCTCACGTTTTCAGGAAGTTTGGGTTGTAAAGCAGTCAAGCACCAATGGATTTTGATTTTTCCAAATTCTATTGTTTATCAGGGCTCTGTTGAGATACATGTGGTTGCATGTCCTTGTCCCAGGCAGGCAGCCAGACATAACAGGTAAACTTGGAACATTTTATTGCAGCAGCAGCAGCAAAAAAAAAAAAAAAAAAGTACGCAAAGCATGATGGGTATGTGTGGGAAGAACAGACAAACTATCTTGAAGTAAATCCAATAAACTGAATAGGGTTATTCAAGCATCCAAAAAACCCCAACAAGGTTAGTATAGCCATGAGTAAAATATAATATGTGAGCACATTGCATAAGAATATTAAAAGATAAATGGGCTGAGAGGAGCTCTTGTGTACAGAAGAATGTGAAAGAATGACTTAAATTATGACTTTTCAATAATATAGCAATAATTGGTTCAGGCAAGGATTACCAGCAGTTATTTAGATAAAATTTTTAGGGGAACAGGGTATTCATAGTCTAAATATATGATAAATTATGAACTAAGTATAAGGCTAAATCTGGTGGATCTTATGGCAGACGGTCACAAGTGGAGGGGGAAACTCACATTGTGCATCTTCTGGTCAATGTGATGCAAAGTTCTTGTCATCAACCATTCAATATGTTTTCAAAAGATATTAACTGGACTATAATAGTGAGGAGAAAATCAGGAAAATCCAGATCACACAGTTTTTATCTGCAATGACATTGGCTGAATTTTTTACAAAGAGCAATGCCAAAAAAGAACAGGAGAAGGGGGCCTGCCCTAGACTAGAAAAAACAGGAATTATAGTCAAAAATTATGTCCTTGATTGCATTCTAGACACCACACAAACATGGACACATGGTCTGTAATGTACACAACACACCTATAAAGAACACTTTGATCACAATTGGGGAAATTTGGCTGTGGGCTTATAGTTGAATATTTTTTGTGTGTAATATTAAGTTTACGAATGTAATCATATTGGGGTTCTGAAGGCGAATTCTCTTAATATATGTTGAGTAATTTATAGTGAGTTTCTGTGGTTTCAACTTTAAAATGGCTTAGAATAAAAATCAAAACACACAAAGACCCAAATATTTGATACAGATAGGATGCAGAAATTAAATTTTAATCTAGGAGAAGAGCCCCGATAAAGAAAACAATACATGAATGTTCACTATTCTATTTCAGCACTTTTTGTAAATTCAAAAATTTTCAAAATAGAATTGTGGAATTTGAAGGGTTTTTTGAGATCTTAGATAAAGCAGTCATTCTTTACCTTGAAAATGGACATGTGCATTGGCCTGGGTCATATGCTGAGCAGGACTGGCCTTCCTCTCTCCTGTCCTCCCCTGTATTAGGAGTCTGCCCTTTACAAACCTAGTAAGGAATTGCAATGACTGGCAAAATTAAAAATGCTTAGAGAAATTGTGAAGATACCGTTTCCAACTCTCAATCAAAGGCTATAAGAACGTGTTAGGACTGGTAATTTTTTACTCTTCCCTTTGGCTCTCAGGGTTCGTTTGCTTGCTCACTCGTTGTCACTGTGGGCCACAGCCTTGTGCTGGGCAAGGGGGCCACCATTGCAAGACAGGGTCCTGGTTACATGGGCGAGTTAGGATGAGAAGGCACTTTGAGAACAGTGTAAAAACATGTAGACGCTTAGCCAGTTGCCTCCACTTTTTCAAATTTCTTTGCTTTCCCCTGGTCTTTCCTTTTTTTTTTTTTTGAAGTCATACCATCATACATTTTTGTAATGAAAAATATTTAGGTTCCGAAGACTCAGACTACCAGTGTTGTCCACAATAGAAAATCACGTGGAAGTGTAGCATTGTTTAGAAATTGGTAAGTGCTAGTCAACTTCTGCTTTGTTATCTGCTGAGGTAAAGACGTGGCTTGGAACTAGCTAGAAGACTATGCCGCCATAATGGAAGACAGATAGGAAGATTTTGAATAAAAATGGGGCCACCGCGAGTCAATAATGATCAGTGAAGTGAACCAAACACACAAGACTGACTATAGACGGGTGTCCCTCTTAGGAAATTCGTAAAAATAATGCCATAAAAAGGCCCCAGCATGAGTAACAGGGTAAAAAGAGGGGCAGTCATCTACTAGGAAAGGGTTGAACCTCAAAAAAGGGGCGTAAACAGTCATTGATTCCCCAAACCCCATGTTCCTAATGTGTTATAGAATTTGGAACTCATGTATATATAAATTTTAAAAATAACAAAATGGTACCATGTTGGTCACCTAGAAAATTAAAAAAATGGAGCAGAAGGGCCAAGAAGGGGAAAAGATTGTAATGTTAACATGACATATATGTGGACAAAATACCCAGGCTCAATGTAACCATTGTGCATTTCATATAAACACTAATAAAATGAGGAAGAGTTGTTTATTCCACTTTTCACAAATGTCTATAAAATTCAACTGCCAAGAGGTACTATATGCCCGTAATCCCAACTGCTCAGGAGGCTGAAGTAGGATGATTAAGAGTTTGATGTGAGCTTGAGCAATTTAACAAGACAAAAAACAGATCCCTCTTTGTCTTCTAAAAACCAAAAGTAGCTTCTTAAAGAATGTATCTGTTTACTGGGAGATGGAAAGCAAATTTGCATAAGTTTGTGCTCTGCATGGACCTGGTTCCTTGAGGAAACAGATCTACTTCTAGACTAGAGGAATGGAGTCATTGAAATGACTAAGTTGTAACATGCATTGTATATCGATCAGATGGTTTATAGAATGTTTACAGCTGGCCAAATTGGCATTCAATTTATTCAATAAAAAATTTAAGCACCTATGAAATGCCATCACTACTGTAGACACTTGGAATACAAAGATAAATAGGACTAATTCCTCTCTCTGGAAAATCTTCCCTTTTGCAAGGAAGAGGGGAAAGAGGAAACAGAATTATAAAAAAAAAAGGAAAGTACATTTGGCTTAGTTCCCTTTTTGTCTCTGTGACTCAACACGTAACATCCACCACTTTAGGGAGAAAGATTTATTTTAGCTCAGTTTCAGAAGGTCAGAGTCCATTCATGGGCACCTGGTAACAACGAAAGCACATGGCAGAGGCAGAGTGGAGGCAGGTCCTCAGAGCATTGCAACCTGGAATTCAAGTGCCCAGAAGGACGGGAAGAGGTAGCGTATTCCCCTTCCAGGTGCTGTTCCAGTGACTTGCCCCTTTGGGCCCAGGCTCGCTGTTCTGTCCCAGGATTAAATCTGTAATCTACCACACACCCATAATTCACCCCTCCAGCCCAGGCCCCCTTCATCTAACAGCACACATGCCACAGAAAATCCATGACATCCAAATACAGGAGGCTTTTGGGGGACATTCTGCAGCCAAACCACAATGACCTTTGACTACTGGAACACATTTCCAGCAGCTCCTTAAAGGAATTCCTAAACTAAAAATGCCATGTAGATGGAGAAGGGAGAGCAGTATCAGAGGGCAGAGCTGGGTGCCAAGGGACATGTTCAGGGCCAGTGTGTGGTGTATGTCATGGGAGGTTGGGTCAGAGGGAGCAGAGTGAACGAAACCGGGAACACGGATAGTTCAGCCACAGAAGGCCATGAAGGACCGACTGTGCCTGGGAGCCACATAGTGGGGATGATGGAGATTCTGTTTAAATGGGGAAGCAGTGATCAGAGCTGCGTGTTGCCCTGACAACATGATGGCCAGAGGGGAAGAAGGGAACCCGAGGGGTCCCTACAATGTCTCTAGGGGACGTACGACAGATTCGTTCCAGGGATAAGGAGTTGAAAATGACTGCCCACTTAGTAGTCGGATGCCTGACTCACTGACAGGCCCACTCAGGGGGGATGGAGTATAGGATAAAAAACAAGTTTAAGTCAAAATAGAGTTTCACAGCAATTTTAGGTCAGCCACTAGATGCTTGGATGACTACGTCTTTATAACTACTGAGTAGGTATGCCTAAAGACAGAAGGATTCATAGAGCATCAAAATATGGCCAGAGTTAAACGTTAAAAGGGAGAGAGGAGATGAAATGACCTAAAGAGGTTTCAAAGAGCTGACGCTGTATGGAGGCAGAAAACCTGCCTTTAAAGAGTGATGAAGGCCCAAAAGTCATCAGAGAGGGCCCTGAAACAGAAGAGCGCCTGAACTCCCCCTACTTCCTCCTCTCTCTGAACTCAACTGAGAGTAGTTTAGGCTGGCGGGGCTCTTCTGCAATCCGTGTGCAGTCCGAAGTCCGGTAGCCAACTCGAGCTTTCAGCTGCAGCTCTGCCCCCCAGCTCTGCGCCCTGTGTGTGTGCGAGAGCAGGCGAATGAGAAAGGGCACCAGCAAACCCTGGCCTGCGTTCTGCTTCTTCAGTTTGCTTTAGGACTTTGGGCGTGTGACTTCTGAGCTTCAGTTTTTCATTTACAAAATAGAAAATGAGGTGGTGTGCAACGTGTCTTGATCTTATTTCACGGGCTGTCGACAGGAGGTGGATTTGCTAATGATTTGTAAAATGTAAACTGCATCAGAAATGAATAATCTTTTGTTACTTTTGGCTCCACGTAAGGTACACCTTGGTCTTGATCCTTGAACTGAAGGGAAACAGTGTGAAAAATTAGGATCGGAGCGAATGCCCGGGATTGTGTTATCTTTAGTCATTTTTCCTTTCCATTTTAGTTGACAAATAATACTTGTCCTTACTGCATGTATGGGGTATAATGTGATGCCTTTATGTATGCGTATATTAAGGAGTGGTTAAATTAAAATTATTAGCGTGTCATATTTTTTGTGATGTGAATATTTGAAAACTATATATGTATTTTGAGGCAGGGTCTCTCTCTGTGGTACAGGTTGGTCCTGAACTCATTATAGAGCCCAGGCTGGCCTCAAACTCACAGAAATCCTCCTGCCTCAGCCTTCTGAATGCTGAGATTACAGGTGTGCTCCACCACATCTGCCTTATGTGTTGCTGGAAAATTGAACTCAGGGCCTTGTGCTTGCTAGGCAAGTGGTCTAACTGCTGTGCTATTTCTCCAGCCCTTTAAAATATGTTTTGCTAGCAGTTTTGAAGTATAGATTACATCATTATTATCTACAATCATACTAAGCAATAAATCTTAAAGATTTACTGTTCCTGTCTAACCTTGTGCTCTTTGACTCAGATTTCTCCATTTTATTAGTGCCCTGCCTCTGGATACCAGTATTCTACTCTGCACTTGTATAAATTTTACTTTTTAGATTATATGTGTATAAGTGAAATTGTGCAACATTGGCTTTTTTGTGTCTGACTTACATTGCTTAGCATGTTGTGTTCCAGGTTCATATATGCTGTTGCCAATGACAGAATTTTCTTTTTTTTTTTTTGAAGGGCTGAATAATATTCCATAGTGTATATGTTTGCATTTTCTTTGTTCATTCGTCTACTGGTGAATACTTAGATTGACTCCATACCTTGACTATCATGAAGCACCCATCGGTGATCACAGAAGTGCAGCTGTCTAGTGGGCTCGCTGCTTTTACCTCCTTTGGATGTATATCCAATAGCTAAGCTGATGGGCTGTATGCTAGCCCTATTTTCAATTCATGTGGAACTAGCATATTGTTTTCCATAATGTTTGTAGTAATTTAATTTCCAGTGGACAGTGTATAACTGTTCCCTTTCCTCTACAACCCAGCTAGAGAAGAACACTTTCTATTTTTTCTGATGATAGTTCAGTAGATTAATGGTTGGGAGGTGATATCTCATGCTTTTAATTTGCATTTCAGTCATGAGTAACGATGTCAAGCATTTCCTCATGCCATTTGGGTGTCTTATATATTTTTTAAGAAATGTCTGTTCAGATAGGTTGTCCATTCAGAAAAAAAACAGTATTATTTGTTTTTGCCTATTGAGTTTTTTAGGTCCTTGTGTATTTGAATATTAATCCTTTATCAGTTGTATACTCTTTTCAATTAGGCTGTCTCTTCTCTTTATTAATTGTCTCTTTAACATATAATGTGCTGGACCTAGGGGCAGAGGCCTGTAATCCCAGCACTCTGGCAGGCTGCGACAGGAAAATTGAGTTTAAAACTCAGCTTGAGTAATTTAGTATAAGTCTGTCTCAAAATAAATAAAAGATGAGCTGAGGGTGTAGCTGAATGTAAAAGCCATGAGTTTCATCTTCAGTATTATCACACACACACACACACACACACACACACACACACACACACACACACGATGATGTTGGGAAAACTGAAAACTGAATACCTGCAGGAGAATAACATGCATTCTTATCTCATACTATATACAGATCTACTCAAAACTGATCAAAAATTTCATTTGGAGCCTGAAACTGTAAAACTACTAGAAGAAAACTGAGGAGGAAAGCTCCTAGATGCAGGTCTGCACGACGAGTTTTTTAATCTTCCCTCAAAAGCACATTCCTGAATGATTGAAAAGCAGACAGGAAAAAAAAAACAGTCAATTTTTCTTTTTCTTTTCCCCCTATTGCTAAATAATCTATTTGCAAATAGGATCTTTACGGAGGTTGAGCTTCTCGGTGCAGTGGGTGGTGTATGAGAGAAGAGGACATGCTCAGGGCCACACTCAACGGCCCTGCTTGGACCTTCGGGCCTTCCACTGTTGCTGACCCTTATCTTCCCCGCCCTATCTGTTCCCCTATTTCTGTGTGCTTTGGGGTCTCTTGGCCCACCTCTCCTCTCTGTGGAGGAGCACCTTTGAGCTACTGGATCTACTTTGTCTGTAGGCCATGGTGCCTGATGAGCCTGGAGTTCACATTTCCTGCCTTTCCTGCCTGCTGTTATGTAGTTTTTAGCCAAACAGTGGAGGGTACTGAGCCCAGGTCCTTCACCTTAAGCAAGGATAACCCCCGACACACCGCATCCTCCAGAGCTCTCCTGTGGGATTTGGCTGAGGACGGAAGTTGCTGACATGCTCCCTTGCTAGATGTCTCACCCTTTTCTGTCCTTCCCTGTCCTACTGGTACTCCCTGGGTGCGCTTCCTTACTATACCCCTTGCGTATAATCCTTCATCTCAGAGGAGGATCTGCTTTTATAGCATCTTCTTGCTTTGAGGATAACTTCTATAGCCTCCAAACTATCCCTTCAAACACCCAAACACTTTAATTTGAAGTTTAGCTCATGTACAGTTTGATTTATATTTTATATAATTTTTACATAAAAATAATAATGGTAACATAGAAGAGTCCAAAAGTACGGTTAACCAGAGTCTGACGTGACTGTTTCCTGATGGGTATCTGTGACAACTTTGAAAACCTGACTCATTGAATTGTGCAATTTTTTATTAAAATCTATAATATTAATATAAATTTATTACTGAGTACCAGGCATTGTGATTTTCTTTATGATGATGTATTTTTGGCAGATCTCTCCAAATCCCTTCTCTCTCCTTTTCAGCCTTCTAGTCTCCATTTCTCTTCTACAAACTTCACCATTTCCCTCTCCCCCTCTCACTGTTTCTCTGGCCAGGGTATAGTATTTTACATAATCTCATCAAACCTGCAATTAACTCCAACTTACAGATAAGGAAACTGAGGCTCTGGTGGTTTGATAATTCATTCCAGACTGCACAGCAGGTGGCAGGACCTTGAGTTTAACTCGGGGTTGACTTTGAGTCCCCAAACTTGCTGTCGATCTTTGTCACATCAAAACAAATACAAAACAACACGAAAAGCTTAGACAGTTTTTTTCCAATTTGAATCGAACACCTTGAAGCATGTTCTTTTGCAGTATTCTTGAATAAAAATTCAATGAAAATTCTTATGCAGTATAAAACAGTAGAATTTTTTCAGAATAATCTTTTCCTTTATAGTGCTTTGGAAAGGAGAACTCTCCTGCTGTATGTAACAGGAAAACTCTTTTATGAAAAGATTCGTAGACAGTGTGTCTCAACGAGGGAACAACTCTTTGACAAATGACCATTTTGGCATTTTAGGCCATCTAAAAATATTAAATCAGCCCCTTTTGGACATTTGAGTAATGAGATGGTAGAAAACCCTAAGTCAAGAAAGACAGTCGTTTGAGTGACTAGATTCCTCACGTCTCCTGCTATCTACAAGATGGATTAAACACTGCTTTTCTTTTGGGAGTGTTTTAAGAATTGTTAAACACACTATTTTCGTAGTTTCTCATCAATTTCCATATCATTCCTTGGAACTGGGAAAAGACTATCAGTAGAACTCAATCAGGCAGAGAGAGGGTTGCAAACTTGTGCTGGAAGCTGTCTGAAAATTCTCAGTGGAGATGTGGTCGACTGTGCTCTCCTGTGATGACAGATGGGCTATCCATTTCTCTGTGTCATTAGCCATTGGCTGTAAGACAGTAAGTTACACCAAGGAAAATTGTGCAGGTTTATCAAGAGCGATGGCGTGCAACCTTACAGAATGCATTGCAACTAACTAAAACAGTATTGTGGGAAAGACGGGAAAAATGTCCGTGCGGCAACAGAGGACAAGATTAAAGGAAAGAAAGGAGAATGTGGAGGCTGCCTTGTCCTGAGTCTGATTGAGCCTCTTGCCTGGGAGTTGAGCTTGTGAATGAAAGAGGCATGCCAGCCAATGTGCTGAGTGGGAGAGAATTAGGAACATCTGAGTTTCTGTGAGGGAAGAAATGGCCTTCCACAAGCCACTCATTTCTACGGGGAGTAGCTGCACAATTACTTCACCATTTAATAAAAGTTCCCAAATATTTGCGTGCATCTGTTGTTTTAAATGTGTTACTTGAATACTGTACCTGGAAGTGCATTTGTAGACTGGTATCTGGTGTGTGCATGTGTGTGTGACATGGAGCCAGTCATGACACTAGGCTAGCAATGTATTTGTGAACACGGACGCATATGTGAATCATTTAGAAAAATAGCTCATCCAAGCTGGCCAGAGAAACGTTAGATGGGGAGATGGAAATGATGGAGTTTGTAGAAGAGAAATGGAGACTAGAAGGCTGAAAAGGAGAGAGAAGGAATTTGGAGAGATTTGCCAAAAATACGTCATCATAAAATCTCAATTTCAAATTGTATCTTTTGAACTCCCTTGGTTCCTGTAGCCTTACGTCTCGGCAGACATTTTTTGAGCTTATAAACTATCCCTAGACTTTGGTCCATTTGGTCCGTTCTAACCTTTGACCCTCTAATCTCAAAATTTACTTACATGGTTTTATTCAAGGTAAATCTTGTTGAGGGGAAAGCACACTCAGATTCATACGACTGATTTGAAATTATATTTATTTAAATAGACACTGTATTTTCATGAGACTTTTCTGGACAATGGGGGCAGAAGGAGTCCAAGTAGCTCTTCTCATTAAAATATCTCTTCCTGTGTGTGCTGAGAATGTCAAACGGCCACTGCCGTCTCCCTAGGGAGTTTATAATCAAGCCCAGGACCCAGTTAGATGAAAAAAAGAAAAAAAGCTTTTTTTTTTCAGCCTTAACAAAGCCGTATTCTTTCTTCCACCAATCCTTGCCCTCTGTAAAAAATAAAATAAAAATTTTAAACCTGTTTATAAAAAAAGTTTCCACCTATTAGGCCATAATAAGGAACAGGAGTTTTATTTAGTATTCAGGCAGAATAAATTCATATCTTTCACTTTATCCTGCACACACATGCATAAGAAACTTCTAAGAAGCACAGACCTCTTTTTCTGATAAACTTGAAACTGTTAAGTGTTTGCCAAACCCTTACGATGTTCAATGCCTCGTGCTGTATTAGAAAAAAACTACAGTAGATAGAAGCTATATCCTCTCTCTGTATTTAAGTTCATGAGGCAATATGAAAATATTTTTGCATAAAATTCAGGAATGGAAATTCAAGTGCCTACAGTGGAATCAGGCAGACAGTAGAAAGTTATGACTATTAACGTATTTAAGGCATCTGGGACTGTGTAGGGGGATTGGTGGCTAAAGTGAAGACATTAAAATAATAATGCATCTTAAAACAATAATTACAAAACAATATTAGCTTTGGCAGATATGTCCTGCAACTGTGAGCTTGACACATCTGGCATAGATGAATAGAATATTCATGTGATTGCATGAAAGCACTAAAGAAAAAGAACAAAAAGTACTGAAAACATTACTCGGTGTTTTAGAGATTAGCTAGCCTTTGTCAAGGAAGATTTTTAAGAGAAAAACGATGAGCCATGGTCTAAAACTAAAGGTATCTTCCTGTACTGAAGACCCTGAGACAGTTATGAAAGTCTTACGGGCTGAAAGCGACTTGTTCAACTTGGTATTTCTCTCCTAAATGGCTTTCACTGTCTCTTAGCTATTCCAAACAAATTTAAGAGTGAGAAAAAAAAATGGAGATGAAAAGAGAAGTTAGTAGGGCGAAGACCAGAGCAAGAGGCCTTCCCTTCCCTTTGCCAAATAAGCAATACAGGGTTTGTTCTGGGCTGACTCTTGTTCAACAGGACCCAAAACTCCAGGCTGCCCACTGCAGTGGGAGCAACCATGGAGTGGAATGCTTGATCCTAATTCTCTGATGATGAATCACATATATTTATTTCAGTGTCAGAGAAAAATTTCCCCAGAACCTTCTTTTGAGTCTTACGGTATCATTTATTTCAAAGGAATGAGGGCTCTAGTATTTATCTCTCTGAAGCCATACTGTTCTCTGACACATTAATTGGCCATATTAGATTGATTTTTGAAAAATGATACCTTACTGAGGAAGCATTCTGGTTTCCCGGTGCAATTATCTTCTGAGTACTGGTCTTTCCAGTGCAAGCTCTTTGCCAAAAGCTCTTCAGTGGCTAGTCCCAAGGAAGGTTTTTTAAAACATGTTTTAAAATAGCATTTGAAAAGAGAGATAAGAATGGCTCTGTTGAGGATTTAAACTTTCCTTTAAAAGAATTTTAGGTGTTAACAATTGCCTGAATAGTAAAGGCCTAAAATAAATTAGCAAAGATCTCTAGAAAAATCAAAGAGTCTGCCAAGTAAGAACCCCAGGGTACGAAGGCTTCTCTGAGACGATACAGTTCAATTCAGGTCTTAAGTTTCTGTCCGATTTCCTAGTTAGTGATTCAGCTTTTTATTTGAAGACTTTTAGTGTTGAGGGAATTTACCTTCTCCCGATGGATTTCATTCCATTTTTCTTGACTTCTCAAACCATTCATAAATTCTTCCTTCAAGTGAAAAAAAAATCATGCACTAAAAGACAAGTAGTATCATATTCTAAATAGAATCGGTAAATCTTGTTTCTGTTTTTTTTCTCTCTCTAGTTGTTATTACGTTGCTAAGTAAAAGACATAAGGATGTTTCTGTGGTCAGCAGATTGTTTTATTCCCTAAATTCATCAAGGGACAAGAGAGGGAGTGAATACACAATAAGATCAAGGTCACCTTCCTGGACTCTGAGTTTGGAAAGCGCTAAAACTATTCATAGTAATAGGTCTGGTTCCTACGATTGCAAATTCTGCAAGGTAAAGAAAAAAACCCACAATACACCTCCAAGAACTAATTCATGAGAGGGTGAATGCAGAGGCGTGCAAGTGAGATCTCAGATGAGGTTAGTATGGAAAGACTTCACGGAGGAGGTGAGCATATCAGAATTCAGATGACGGGGAGGTACCCTGTCACGGAAACCTCTGGATAGAAATAAGATGTCAAGAGTCACAGAGCAATGGGTTACTTACTATACTCTTAAGTCAAAGATTGATGAATAAAGACACGTTTAGGCAAGGTCAAAATGCAGTTATCCATTGGATAGCAGAATCATGTATATACAAAATTTTTAGAATTTATTTGCAAGGTGGTTCTGAATGTAAGTGCTACTGTTCTAAGTATATATATACCAACATGGGTTTGCATGTTGCAGGGAAGCTAAAATGTCCCCGGTTATTTATTAACTTTTTTTAGTTGGTAACAAAATCATGTAAACATGTTAGCAAATATTTTACGTTAACTGTGTTTTCTCAAAATAATTTCTTTACGATAAAATTAAAAACACTTTCACCCTTCATAAATCAATGGTCTTTGTTGAGCATTTTCTCCAAGCCTACATCAGTGTTTCCCTTTTGGGCTGAAGCCAAGCATGGAAAATTTCACCTTACCAGACAGGCGTTTTTTGGAAACTATAAGCAGAGGGAGAGGAGGTTAAATTTATATATTTAACTTCAAGTGCTTTTTTTTTTTTACCACAAATGATATAATATGGGGTACTGAGCAATCATTTTCTGGTATAATTGAACTAGCCTGATGGTCCGCTCAGATATTTATGAGCCTCTTACAGATTTATTTCGGTATTTCAGCATGCTCTGACCTCCATTTCCCTGAATCAGACATATATAGTATTTTCCTTCCCCCTTTTGTGTATATAAATGAGAAGATTTTATGCCAGAAAAAAAGATTTCTACATTGTAAAACAATAAGGAGCTTATGTATTATTGGAGGTCATCAGGAACCTCCAAATTATAAGGAATCTGAAAATAAAAATGATGCAAATCTCATTTGTGCTGTATTTTGATAGGATTTGAGACTGAATTAAAAGGGATGATGTTGGAAGAGAAAGATATTTGCTGCTTCTTAATGTTCTCACTGAAGGTTTTATGGTCTTAAAAAGGAGAAAAACAAGAGATGTGATAATTTGGAAATATTAAATCAAAAATGACAAACTTACACATAGTAGAAATACCAGGGCTTAAAACCATGGAGCTGTAAAGGTCAGGGTAACTATTTATTAATTTCTTGGCACTTGTATATTTGTTACCACTTTGAGTAAGACAGGAAGAGGACTAATGTAACACAGAAATTAAAGACTTTCAGAAGAGAGAGGAAAAGTGGTTAGAGGTGGAAAAAATTAAGTAATAAAGGAAACTCAGTGGAAGTCTAGAGTACTTATTAGATACAGGAGGCAGGGGAAGTAATAACTTCGATCAGGACTGCCTTTCTGTTGTAGGTGTCCTGGAATTCTTTGGGAAGGTGCCGACAGAGCCAGGTCGTGGAAGTCATAAGTTCTTAGAATGGAATGGGAAAGGATAGTAGTGCCGCAGTTGCCACTTCTAACGGCTGGAAGGTGTGCCCTGAATCTGTCAGCAAGATTTCTGTCTAGGTTGAGCTGGATAAACAGCAGGGCAAGGAGATCAAACCTAACTCAGTTTTACTCTGGGTCTTCATCGGTCCCTAGAGAGAGGGACAATCTCACTTACATTATTTTTTATTTTGGCTTCTTGGCTTTAATTCTGCTTAACTTTTTTCAATGTAAGTCTTAATATTGTGGTTTTCAGGCGTTATGTGGGATTAGCACCCTTTTTACACGGATAGTTTTCCTGGAGCTGCCTACAGCTATCACTGTATTGGCTATAATTCATTAATTTCAGGACTTTTTGATCTCATCACTCAGGGGATTTCACTTGTTCCTTTTGGTCCTCATTCACAGCAGCAGTGTACTGACAAAGTCCCTCCACTCTTCCCTCCCTGTACCCTGCCAAAGACAGGTTCTTTTTTGAAGTGATTTCAGAGTAACAAAGAGCATAAAACTAACCCCCAAGGTGTCATACTGATGGGGTACACCCTTTACAACCACTAAACAGTAATCAAATTGCTTAAATAAATAACACGACAATGAAAACCACAGTGTTAAGACAGGACTTATGTAGAGACTTTTTTCATAGTTTAATATACTAATGTACATTATGAATCATCAAAAAGAAAAGAACACTGTATTTCATTTCCTAAAATTATTGGAGATCAAAATGGGTGTTTGGCAAAACTTTTAGTAGAGTCAACACCAAACGTAACGTGCTTTCAGAAATGCTTATTGATCAAAGCTTTTACCTACAGAGGATTGTCTTGCTTTCAATATAAGAAAATTATCATGTTTGACATTTCAACATAGCTAGAGGAGTTTTGAATGTTTGCAGCACAAGGAAGCGATAAATGTGGGAGGTGATGGATACGTTAAATACTTTGACTTGATTATCACTCAGTGTGCGCCTGTGTTGAAATATGACTCTGTACCCCATAAATATACACTGTTGTGTCAGTGAAAATAGAAAAGGAAAACAATGCAAAAACTAGCTATTACACACACCTAGTTTGTCAAGGCAACTGACCTTGGAATGTGTATGCCCTCATTTTCCTTGTCCTGAAGTCTGAGGATCCCATGGGGAAAGGGAAGTGATCTTAGCTCAGGAGACATATTTTATTGCTTCGTGGCTCTCCTGAGGGCCTCTGTCAAGTTCAACATCCTCTCCTAATGGCATAGCAGCAAAACCAAACTTGCAAAAGCCAATTCATCAAGGATCCACATACCAATTTACCTAATTACCAATTTATAATACCAAACATCCACTTCTTGTGAGCATTTAGACACTTTATAATTACATTGAATGAAATGCTTCAGAATATGTTTTGAGCATTTCAATACATGTATACAATATGTATTGATCAGGTCAGGACAATTGGCAAGTCTGTCACCTCAGACAAAAACCATATCTTTGTGTTCGGAATGCGTGAAACCCTTTCACATCTATTTTAAAATAGTCAAAGAGAGGATTGAGAGCTTAGCTCAGCCGTTAAGGCACAGGCCTACTAAGGGCAAGGTGCTGGGTTGAATTCCCCAGCTGAGCGTGGCGATGCACACCTATAATCCCAGCACTTGAAAGTCTGAAGCAGGAAAATTGCCATGTGTTCGAGGCAAGCCTGGGTCACATAGTGAACTCATGACCAGCTTTGAGTACAGATGAAGGTGCTATCAGAGAGAGAAAGTGAGAGAGAGAGAGAGAGAGAGAGCGAGAGCGAGCGCTGTTGTCAACCATAGTTGTCCCCCTATGCTATGGAAGAGGGGCTCCCAAGCCCTGGGCAGTGGATCTCTCGGTGGCCTTGTAAGGACTGAGATAATGGTACAGATGAGCTTTCAGCAGGAGGTGAGCAGACAGTGAAGCTCTTCCTGTTAGCATGCTCCTATTAGGTTCCAATGCTGCTGCTTCTCTGACAGGAGGCAGAGCTTTGTTCCCACTTCCCTCCTGCTAGTACTTGGGATTTGAAAGCTATGCTCCAACCATCTCCTGTATGATGAGTACAATCCTTCATTGTCCTTAGAAAAGCAACCTTCAGCTAAACTTGTGACCAAAAGATTGGGGATCACTGTTGTAGAACATTCCAAGTCAAGTCATTCCTCCCAGCTGATTTTCTCCCTGTTCCCCATCACCATTCCCTCTTTACCCTTCTCAGGCTGTGCTCACCACTTTTCTACTCAGAAATGAGATTTTGTGTCACTATATATGCTTTTTTCATAACTTTAGCTTATAATTAACCTTTTTGCCACTTACGAAGCAAATAGTTTTCTTTTTAATCTGTTATAACAAAGTTTCAAGCAGTCACAAAAAAATGAATCAGACAGTGTAGGTGATCCACACATGCCCCTCAATAGATTCAACAGTTAATAATTTGAAACAAGTGGTATTTGATCTGCTACACCCACATCCTCTAATTATTTTGAAGTAATTTCCTAACATAGTATATTAGTCCTGAGTATTTTAAAATATATTTCTTCAGCACAGCGTAGCTACAAAACTATTATCAACTCTAGAAATTAATAAAAATTTGGTAATATCCAGTTTTTAATTTATTTTGATGTCATTTTTAAAAAAAAACAGAGTATTCAAATTTAGAATCTACCTGAGGTTGAACAGGCTTGAATTTTCAGATTTGATTTCTGGTTGTTTTAGCAAGTTAAGTTGAAATATTTATATGTCAACTATTTAGCAGGCCTGTTTTCTCAATTTATATATCATAAGGATTATCTGGCCGGCCAGGTGTTTAGAAGTTTATTACTGTTATCTCTGTAATCATAATAATTGGTGAGGTCCTTTTCACTCATTTAGCACAGTTAAGCTACTAGAACTAGGATTAATCTGTTAGGCTGCTCTACTTGTTTCTGAACCTGAATTCAGAATTAGGTTTTTTCCCCCCACATTTTATTAATATGTATACGTGCAAAATTCAAGGTTTACAATGAAGTTGAGCATTTTGTGCACGTATGTATCTTGTCATGGTGACAAGGGCTTTCCCACTCTCCTTTTGTCCCTCCCCCTTCCCACCCCTCCCTCCCTCCTCCCCCACCCTACTCCCCTCTTTCACTTTGTCTTTTGTCTTAAGTTCCATAGGAGTTGTGATCTGGTACGAGAGACTCAGAATTAGTTTTATTTATGCTTTATATTGCAGCATAATTGAATATAAGCCTAGTACCCATACAATAGTTAGAAACAAATTTATTTGTAAGGAGGACTATTTATACCAGTGACTCTGGGGCAAGCTTTTCAGATTTTAATTACACCCAAGGGAAAGAGCTGTATTCAGCAACATATCAAACTTTTGATGCCTCTGGAGTTCGTTACCATACAATCGCCGCATTATCTGCTGAATCTTTTTGCTTAATTTTTGCTTTCTATGGTGTCTTTATTTAGCTGTGTTACTTAGTAGTAATGGAAAGCAAAACAGAGCAAAGAAAGGGCTTCTGCATTTGTGAAACCGATATTTTTCCCTGGGTGAAGAGAGAAAATTATGTGTGAGAAATACTTCATGATTTTTATTTTCCATTCTAAAATATGATGGTATTTTTAATCTAGATTTTGCTCATTAAATAATAGGTTTAAAAAAACTGCACCCAAGCAGAACTCCTTTCCTTCAAAAAAATCTCAAACTTCCTTTGTGACAGAACAATTAGAAAATACAGACAAGTGAAAAAATTAAACATGATAAAGATTGTTGATAGCCTCTTAGGTGGTTAGAATTTGTCCAGGTATAATGTCATATATATGTATGTATGCATATATTACATATCCTTAGATTGGTTTTATAACAATCTGAATTCCAGAAACTGCTTCTACATGTTTTTTTCATCCAAAAGTACCTTATGAGCGTCTTTGTATGTTACTAACATGCTACATACAGATCATCAGAGACCATGTGCTATGTATATTTATACTCTAGTTTTTTGATACTGTGAATGTTTATGTAATGGAGAACTAGATTCCATGTGTGCTTATTTCCATATAAGCTCAGTAACTCTGATATGAGCTTTAATCTTGGTCATTCTAAAAGTATAATCTTATTGTCATTTTGTGCCCATTTGTTGAATTGCTAGAGAGAATAATTTTGTATGACTATTTACATTCTTTCTCTCCTCCCCTCTCCTCTCTTCTTCTCTCTTCCCTCTCTCTTGTATTTAGAAAAAAGGGACAGGACTGGAAGAATCACTCAGCAGTTAAAGCGCTTGCCTAGCCAGTTGTTAAGTCAGGTGCTAAGTACCTGAGTTCGATTCCCAGCACCACATAAACTCGGTGTGGTGGCGCATGCCTGTAATCCCAGCACTTGGGAGGCTGAGGCAGGAGGATTGTTGTGAGTTCAAGGCCAGCCTGGCTCCATGGCGAGTTCAGGACCAGCCTGGATTACAGAGCGAGACCCAGTTTCAAAAAAAAAAAAAAAAAAAAAAAAAAAAAAAAAAAAAAAAAAGAAAGAAAAACGAAAAAAAAGAAAGAAAAGAAAGAAAGAAAGGAGTAAAGGAAGTGTAAAAGAAACTTCCTGCTACCCAGATGGGGTCCCAAGTGGAGTTGCCTGTTTACTTTTCAGAGCACTTGTCTTTTTGAGATTAATTTGAAGCCAGATTTTTGCCTATCAAGAATTTTTAACATATATTTTATAAATTCTATTTTAGGCTTCTACTTTGTTTCTTATTTGTTATTATAAAGAAATTATATGAAAGTAACTGCTTATTTGGTAGTTGTAACTTAGAATTATTTTCCAAGAGTTAAATTTTACCAATATTTTCAACATGATAGAGGAAACTATTATATATATGAGTATGAATATATATTTAATCTTTTTTTTTTTAAATAATTTCTAGTGCCTTAGCTGTTCTGCCTTTTCCATTCTCATCACTTTAAGCAGCTGCCTGTTGTCTGGCCTGTAAGGCCTCTTTCTGCTTGATATTTGTTTTTTTGTTTTGTTTTCCATGCACAATGTTTTGACAACTTAGTAAAGTAGTATTTCCCTAGCATATCATTTTGCATAAAATTTAGTCAAAATGGTGCAGAAAAACAGAAACACACACACACACACACACACATTTGCATACACACAGGTTTATGATGCACTGCGGTGCACATCGTTATGGAGGCAGAGAGGCCCCACGACCCGCTCTCTGGAGGAAGGCTGGTGGTACATTCCTATCCCACTTGAGGACTTGAGAGTTTTGAGTTCCTGGTGGAGAAGGAGACTGATATTCTAACTCACGCAGTCTGTCTAATCTTCCTGTCCTCAGTGGATTGAACGTGCCCACCCACCTGGGAGAAATAATTATTTTTCTTAGTCCACCAACTTAATTACTAAGCTCTCCCAGAAACATCCTCCCAAACTCAAAATTAATATTTCATCAGATACCTTGGCATCCCATGGTTCTGTCTCATTGTCACATAGAATTGACCATCATGCTCCAGACATCCAGGTTTGCATTGAGGACCCTTAGGTGTGTTTGGGAGTTTTGTGCAGATAGGTGGTGTTTATATGCCTTAGTGTGGTGGTTTGGATCTGGAGTGTATCTGAAAAGCTTCATGTTCCTGTGAATCCTGTGTAAGGTTGGGAAGTGAGGCCTGGCTGGATGGAGGGGATGCTTGGGGCTTGACTTGGAGGAGCATGTGCTGGTCCCCGCCTTTCCCCTGGTTTCTTTCTTCTACCATGGTGTAAGGATCTCTGCCCTCAGGAACTCCAGTTCCAGCTCTAGCTGTGGCCCCGCCACGTGATTCCACCATTTTCCAGCTGCCCACCCACGAATGGGCTGAGATCTAATGAAACTGTAAGCTACAATAGATCTTTCTTCCCCAAGTTGTGGGTGTCGGATCTGAGTCACAGTGATGAGAAAGTAACTACGCCACTTAGTATGTATTGAACGCTCACTTGATGCCAGACACTGAGTACTCAGGATACAAAGAATTAGACAAGAAAGCTCCTGTGAACAAAAGAAGGTAACATATGAATAAATTTAAAAATGCACAATGGAAAATATTATAAAAATAGTAACACAGGTAGTGTCATAGAGTGCAATTGGGAGGGGGTAGTGGGGGACCTTCCTTAGCAGGTGGCCAGGGAGCCCCTCTAAAGAGATGACAGTTGAGTAGGGACTTGAATGCCAATACAGATGTAATTAGCTGAGAACATTCCAGAGACTGGCAGACAACTGCACAGCACAGGTGCGCTGGAGCGGGTCAGCAAGAAGCCTGGCGTGGAGGAGAATGCGGCAGAAAGAAGCTGAGGGGGGAGGGGGCAGAATCCAGATCGGCGCAGAATTTGGAATGTGAGAAACGAGTGGTGCTTGGTCTTGAAGCACATGAAGGATATGGACAAACTTACGCTTTACAAAGATGGTTCTCATTGCTTAGCAAAACACAGAATGTTGGGCGGCAAGTGTAGAAACCAGGATGTTTGTTTTCAGGCCGTTGGAATGCTCCGAGCGCAGAGCCTTGGTGTCGGGGAATCAGGGTGACAAAGAAGAGATTAGGTAGGTAATATAAATGCAAAATTGATCAGCTGAAAATCAGAATGGCGTCTTCCAAGAACATCCCTTAAGAGCAATCTTTGATTACAAGACAACAGGAAGAATTAGCCTGAGCAGCAGCTTAAAGTAGTTTGGATAACAAAGCAAAATCACCCCTCGATGCTGAGCACTGTCTTGAGAGTATTCATTGTGTTTTGATGTGAGAGGTTTAATTATTATTTTAAAATTTTGCTGTGAATTTTTAAATACTTTTTATCTATTAAAGACAGTAATATAAACGATAAAGATGCAGTTGGATGAAGATTATTTGTAATATACTCATGTTCTCAAAGGCACAGATCTGAGGTAGAAGCAACAGGAAAAAGCTTCCTGTAAGTCAGCGGTACCAAGAGTACAGGAGAATTAGCTAGTGATGCGTTCACAAACTGAAGACTCTGTGCTTTAATTGGGAAACTGCATATTGCTCACTACTGTTATAATTCATGGAGAGGATGAGAGAGTGAACTGGGCCTAGTGATGCAGGTATAATCCCAGGCTTCTGAGAGGCTGAGTCTGGAGGCTCACAAGTTCAAGCCCAGCCTGGGCAACTCTATAATTTAGGGAGACCCTGTCTTAAAATAGAAAAATAAAAAGGGGTGGAGAATGTAGCTCAATGTGAAGGCTCTGAGCTTGATACCCAGTATTAAAAGGATTAAATTGGTATTGTTTGTTTATATTTTTTATCTCATTACACTTTAGACAACCCAACAACTTTATATCATTAATTTTGTTTTCTTAGGTAACTGTCATCAATTTGCTTCACTTAGTTTTTCATAATTTATTTAGTGCAATTCATTCTTCTCTATTACGTTGTGAGCTTACATAATGTTATTTTAATTTCACAAACAAGAAAAAAAAAACCAGACACATGAAATGACCTGCCTGTAAGGTCACTCAGTTGGAAGCTAAGAAGTCCTATAATCGGTCACCTGGAAAATGCATACTAAGGCCAGCTGGAGGTGCAATTCCTGTATGAGGGTTAGGGACAATGAGGTGGCATATCTCAGTCCAAGGAGACATGAGGAGAAGGAGAACGAAAAAGAAGTGAATTCCTTCCTCGGCTGCCATTTGTTTTATTCAGACCTTTAACCCCAGGAGAACCCGGGAGAGCAGTGGACTTCACTGATTCCATCAGCCCAATGCTAAACTCATCTGGAAACATTCTCACACAGCCCAAGAAATTATGTTTAATCCAGGTGCTCTCATTTGACGTAAAATACCTATCTATTCTCACTCGCCTGTCTGCCTGTCTGTCTCTCTGTTTTGTTGTGCTCCAGATTGAACAGGAGGACACTACCACTGGCCTACATCCCCAGCTTCCCCTCTTTCTACTTTTTCTTTCTTTCCTTTTTTTTTTATTTTGAGATAGGCTCTTGCTAAATAAGCCAGGGATGACCTTGACCTTGTGCTCTTCTGCCTCAGCCTTCAAATAGCTGAGATGACAACCATGGGCCTTCATGCCCAGCCAGGAAGGAACCTCTAGAAGGACCTACTTTCAGATGTTGGGAATAGATGGGACCCAGGGAAGAGAAAGTAAAGGAAACAGTGGAACAAGTGGTCAGGGAAGATAGTTGGAAGAGGGAAAAATCATCAAGCACCTTATCTCCCATTTTGCCCTTGAGTTGCCGAGGGAAAGTTTTGTGAAAAAAGGAAAAGGCAAACTTGGAAGTTTGTTTATTAATACATGAGCTATGGTAAACTTATACATTTTAAACATCAAGAAATGTGGGATTTTTTGACAGGAGATTGAGCCCAGGTTTGTATTCCCACTACTTTTAAAAAATTTTGAGACAGGGTCTTATTAAGTCACTAGGTTGCCCAGGCTGGGCTCTCACTTGTGATGCTTCTGCCTCAGCCCTCTGTTAATACGCTTCTCCCTAGGAGTCAAAAACTGCTGACACATGTCTTAGTTACTTTTTCATTGCAGTAACAAAATACCCAACATGCACAAGTCTGAAGAGGAAATGTTTAATTTAGGTCACAGTTTCAAAAGCTTTCAGTTCATTCATGGGCCACAGTGGAAGCACATGGCAGAGGTAAAGGTGGAGGCAGCTCTTCACAACATTGCAAACAGCCAAGTCCCCAAAGGAAGGGAAAAAGTTGCACTTATCCTCCCAGGTCCTGCCACAGTGGTCCTCTCTTTCTGGGTCCAGCTTCAGTGTTCCACCCATTCCAGTTTAAGCCCCTAATCCGCCACATGCCTATAGTCCTTAATCATCAACACACTTGTAAT
This sequence comes from Ctenodactylus gundi, assembly GCA_004027205.1. NCBI lineage: Eukaryota > Metazoa > Chordata > Mammalia > Rodentia > Ctenodactylidae > Ctenodactylus > Ctenodactylus gundi. The sequence continues at coordinate 87,809 of PVKB01002299.1, forward strand.
ATAATCTATGCGCCTATAATCTGTAATCTGCCACACACCTGTCTTCCACCACATGCCCATAATCCACCCTTCCAGACCAGGCCCCAATCTCCTAGCAGCACATAGTTTCATAGATAATCAATAACATCCAAATACATGAGACTTTTGGGAGCCATCCCAGATCTGAACAAGAACATGTAGATACCTTTAAGAGTGCCCAGATATTTTCCATGTCCCAATCCTTGATTATCACCCTGGAACCTTCACCCAAGAAATATCCTTTCCTCTTTTTCCAATATCACATGATTAACTTGACAAGAAGGGTTTTTCATGCAAATGCAACCACCAGATTAATGTTGTGATGGTTTCTTTCTCGTAACCCCCAAAGACTTCCCTGATCATAACGACATCACAGCTAATGTGGAATGTTAATTTACCAGCACTTTATGTCCAAAGCCAGTGCAAATTAAAGATTTCAGAGAGTACAGACTTTGGTGGTAGTGGTTGGGGCAGGAACAAAACGTTCTATTGGTATAGAAAAAAATTAATGGGAATTCTTTAGTTAGAATTCAGTGAGGCTCAAATTGAATCAATGAAATCTCTACCTTAACCTGCATGAAGCAAAATAAAGATTAAAACCAACAGTTGAACACAGGTAGTTGAAAGTCTTGTAGGTAGATCATACCTTATTCAATCTTTACACATACCTTTTCAGAAAATAAAAGTGAGTCCAGGTTTTTTATTTTCAGAACCTTAGGACCATAAATAGAATAATCATTCCCTTCTTCCCTCTAGTATCAAATCTAAATATTAGTTCATCTCTGGTACCTCTCACTGCATAATATTTACAATTGTAGATTTGTGTGGTGATGTTTTTAGTATTCCTGTAGCATGTAAAGTTTAAATCAAAATAGTAGATATTTCTTTTCCATCTCCTGGGAAAACCTACAATACTGCTGGACTGTTATACCCTAAGGATTTGCTGAGACACTATTCTATTTTTCACAGTCTATCAATCAGGACCTCAAAGGCATTTGATTTTTCTGTGATTCTAATCTTATCCAACATGTGAACACATTTTGTTGTGTTCTAAACGTGAGGTAAATTCCAATCTGACTGCTTACTGTTTTAGCTCTGAAAGGACATAAAGTTTTGAAAAAGAAGTTTCAATTTCTCAAAAGGTGATTAACAGAGACAGGATTTTTTTCAAGGAGAAAACTAACTTTCTTTTGACACAACAAATGGTTTGAAACTTTCCTAGGCCAATAACAAAGAAAGAGTTCAGTGGATTTGTGGCTCTTCTGGGGCCTGTAGGCAGTGGTTCATTTTTCTGGAATGATCATGCCACTACGACTTAACTAAATCCTTGGTGATGAAACCACTTGGAACCTGAACATAAATTGGAATCTGAGGAAAACTTTGCCTTGTGTCGGTCAGCTTTCCCATTGCTGGGACAAAATATCTAATACTTGCAACTTCAAAGTGGACAGACTGAATCTGGCTCACGATTTCAGAGGTCTCAGTCCATGGTTGCCTGGCTCCAAGGCAAAACCACAATGGTGAAAAGGCACGGGGTAGCAAATGGCTCTCCTTCTGGCATCCCAGTAGCAAAGCCCAAAGTAAGTGCTCGAGAGAGGAAGAGGCTCAGGAGCCAGATCTAGTCTCTAAGGTCGCATCTCTCTAACTCACCCAGGTACAAGTACAGAAGTACACTTATCTCCCAAGCCCGGAGAGTTGAAAATCAAAATCAACTGTCACAGTTTTTCTACTATCACTCAATCTGGACTTAACCTAATCATGATAGGACTTTCTATTAATTTGTATATGAAAAATTTGGATTACCTCTTGTGCCCCTGATTTAAATTTATGGTGATTATCATGGATCAACGGTCTCTCTCTCTTGATCAGTAGCAGCAGCCTCTTCACCGCGTCTAAGCATACTTACTACCAGCAATAGCTAATCCGTTGGAGGCTTCTACCAACTTGATATTAGGCTCGCCTTTAAATTTCATACTCCCTCATAATGTACAGGTTTCACTGCTTACTGAAAGCACACATGACTCGTTACCAAGTACACTTGCCTCATGTGAAATCATGTTGTTTTGCCCTCATATTTCTGTTCATCATTGTGATAGTTTGAATTCTGATTTTCTTATCTGTAGACTACAAAAGGTGACAATCAACAATCGAAGAAGCAATGAGCATACTTCTTTTGGCTGTGAACTATCTACACATACAACAGATTTATTGGAACTGAATTTAGAAAATCTCAACTTGTTTTTTTTTTTTTTTTTTGTATGTCTAACTTAGCTTCGTGTTTGAATGGAGATGGGGATATCAGAACCTGCTATAAAAGCCATCACCTCACTTGTGGAATACACCAAGTGACAAAATCTTCATGCATGGCAGAACTTGGTTTGCACACTAGCAGTTGTTATGAGCTAGAGATTAAAAGGTCAATAATATATAAATAGTAGATATCTTGTAGATTAGGGAAGATAATTTTGAAATGGTTTGGAAGCAAAAAAGTTGGCTATCTGAGGAACCGCAGATGAGAATATTGAGTAATTGAGGTTTGGAGTGCTACCCTGCTCCCAAGGAGAAGCTGTTCAGAAGTGGAGCTCAGTAAGAGCGAGTGGAAAGGCTAGAATATTTAGAATGTCATGGTTGATCAGTCTGCCAGGCAGACAGCTCTCACTGAGATCCCAACAAAATCTTTAAAAAATTTGAAAGAAGCCGTGATAAAATACCTACAACCAACTTTAGTGAGAAAATGAACACTGGGAGAAATGTAAATGCAAGTCTGATGGCAACCAGGTTCCTTCACCCCACTTCTGCTGGTGTAGATACTCTTATGTATGTTACTTTTAAAGCCACTAATCTTAATGTAACTTGTTTGCATCCTTAGCTACACTTCAATATGAGCCCAATACCTGGTCACAATTTGCTAGAGCAATGATTAAGTACTCAACCAGACTGTATGCTGGTATGTTCATATGGGTAACTGGGAATGTGCTACTTTTTAAGGCTTTCATAATATGTCACTATCGACTATTAGGTTTTAAATAACAGAAATGTGTCCCCTATAGTTCTGGTGGCTATTTGAAATCAAGGTACGAACGAGACTGGTTCTTTTCGGAGGCTATAATGAGGACTCTCTACCTCTCTCCTTGCTTCCAGGAGTTGCTGGCAGTCCTCAGCATTCCTTGGCTGTATCATTTGAATCACTATTTGTCTTTCACCAAGTCTCTTTCTTTTGTAAAGGCACGAGCCATTGGATCAGGGACCATCCGCACCTAGCAAAACTTCATCTTAACTTGCTCACATTTTCAACAACTCTGTAATCAAAAGAGTTCATGTACTTCTGATGGACCTGAGTTTGAAGTGAGGGCACTAGCTAAGAATAAAGAGTCACCCTGTTATTTCTCATTCCAGTTCTCTCTCTCCTTCCTTTCTTTTTCTCTCTATGTAAAAATGCTACGTTGATGGATGTATTATAGCTGTGTATTTTATGTGATTTTTTGGATAGGAAATTCCCAACAGTCCATGTAAGCAGAAATCTAAAACTCCCCATTATGGAAAAACAGGTTCCTATTTTCCCTAAAAAAACCGTTAGTGAGATTTTATGTGAGTGAACTTTGGTAACTAGATCTTTGGAGAAAAAAAACCTGAAAGAAAGCTAGGGAACAGATGGTGTATATTTGGAAGATGTGTTACTTTCACAGATCTCACAAATAAGATCTTTGCCTTTGAACTACCTAGTGATTCCCACACTATACATTTCACTAGCTGATGCCAAACTATCCTTGGGAAGTGTTATTAAAACATTGGAACACTACTGACAATCCAGTGGGTGTATTTTAGTTAAGAGTGGATCACTGAGCAGCCTCAACAACTGGTTTTGGTTTTCTAGAATGGCAGCCTGCTAGTTACTACCTATCAAATGGATAGGAACATGTTTTCTTGGCAAACTGATGCTTTCCTCCAGCGCAGTTCCTGAGCCTCTATGACCTGGAGTCTGCTTTGGTTCATATATTTCTCCTTAAAGAAAAAGGACATCATTAGAAATCATGATTCAGGGGCTAGAGGAATGGCACAACAATTGAAGTACTTGTCTAGCAAGCGCCAATGCCCTGAGTTTGATTCTCCGGCACCACATAAATGGGCATGGTGGTGCACGCCTGTAATCCCAGCACTCTGAGACTGAGGCAGGAGGATTGCCATGAGTCCAAGGCTAGCCTAGGCTACATAGTGAGTTCAGGATAGTGAGACCCTGTCTCAAAAAAAACCCCACCAAACCAAACCAAAAACAAATGAAAAAACACCTGATTCAAGAACCAAAGGCTAAAGGAATAACACAGTCATTAGTCTTTAGTCATTGTGGGAAGGCACACCACCCTGAGTTTGATTCCCGAGCACCACATGAGCTGGGTGTGGCAGCCCACACCTGCAATGCCAGTGCATAAGAGGCTGAGGCAGGAGGATTGCAGTAAATTTAGGCCAACCTGGGCTACATAGAAAGTTCAGGTCCAGCCTGGGCTCAGAGCATGACCCTATCTAAAACAAACAAACAAAAAACCCCAAGACAACAAAAGAAAACCCCTATCTCTCAGGGGAATTGTAGACAACTTATCTCCTTAGTCTCTTCACTTCTTGCTCTAAGACCTAGAATGTGGGAACGAGCCCTACGTATTGTGCTTAGGAAGATAAGCCAGGGTTCTTCCTCTTCTGAGAAGCCCTGGTTCAGAATGAAGCCACTTTAGATGCAGCGTTGGCCTCTCAAGAGACAGCATGTGCTGTTTGAAAAGAAAAAAATGGAGAATTTATCACTGAAAAAAGACTGATATAGATAACAAATCAGGAAATTAGGCCAGTTGGCTGAAGTCCTCATATTTGCTTCTGTGGGCTGTTTTGATTTTTCTTTTGGGTTGGCTTTGAAACTCTTAGCTCCTGGCTGAGCAGTGGATGACACGTTCTGATTAGAGCCGTTAGTATTTGTCCATGTGCTGGCAATTAGACTCCTAAATGTTCTTCAGAGTCCTAAACGCTGTGCTGCAGTGGCTGTTCGATAACATGAGACAACAAATAGTCTCCAGAAGCCAGAAGATTTATTAAGTTAGATTAAGTTGTGTCATCTATTAAAGATACGTTGGAAGCCAGACGTGGTGGCGCAAGGGCGTGATCAAAGCACTTAGGGAAATTGAGACAAGGGGATCAGCATATTTGAGCCTAGCCTGCATGATTATGTGACTTACTTAGAACCTGTCTCAAAGAATAAAAACTGGGCTATGGATGTCACTCAGTGCAAAGATTCTGTGTTCAAAGCCCAGTACTACAGAAAGAGAGAGCAGAGAGAGATGAGAGAGAAAGAGAGAGATAGTAGAAAGGAGAGAGGGAGGAAGGGAGGCTACTGAACTCTGATCTCTCCTGAAGCAGCCTACCTCATGTCCTCTATCATTTCGTCAGTATCCTTTTCCCTCTAGTATGTAGCAACCTATTGGTTAATGTAATAAAAAATAAAAGTGAAGCAAAGATTCCTTCACTCCTATGAGTAGCCACTGGTGAAATTTGCTGTAACTCATTGAATGAGGTCATTGTTTGGCTCCATGCCCAGATTTCAAAGGTAGCTTCCAGGAAGCTGAAGCCTTTTTTTTTTTTTTTTTTTAATGGATACAGCAATTCTGAGTCCCGACCTAACTCCTTGTGTGATTCGAACAGATGCTCTTTCTCAGAGGGCTGGAGGCATGAAAGAGGGTGGAACGGCAAGAAGTGCTTGTTTCTCAGAAGCCTTAGCAACTGTTCCTCAAATCTCGTCAGGTTAAATTCGCTTGTGGGTCAACACCTTAATCCTATGGCATGTAGAATGGGTTTTTCTTACTGTCCTAAACTACTGGATCCCAGCAGCAAAGACAAGGGTAGAGTTAGTCCTGCCCAAACTGAGGAGCGTATAATGCGAAAAGAGTCCCTGTGGGGAAATAACTTTCACATGTATTGGTGGAAAATTGGAGTGGAATGGGTGCTTAGAAAACGTGAGTAAGGAATTATCAGGTCAAGGATGGCAAAATCCAGACTCTGAGTCAGTCTATCCAAATGCTGCGTAACCTTGAATTTCTGAATAATTCTTTCCTTTTTAAATAATGAAAAAAATCAGAAGAAGAGCATACATTGTGATATATAAAATTTATAAGATTCAAATCTCACGTGAAACAAAATCGTTTTTGTTTTTGTTTTGTTTCTGTAGGGCTGCGGACAATAGGGGTTCCATTGGAACCTGGTCACAGTCTTTCGGTCCCGCATAGCTGTGGTTGCTTTCATACCACATAGATAGAGCCGAGCACTTGCACATAGAGTTGAGCAGTTGCCATAGAGATCTTCTGGCATGAAAAGCTAAGGTAATATGTATTTTCTGTCTGGCCTTTTATAGAACAAGTTTGCCAACTCCAGTGCTAGACCATCAAAATCAACCTAAGGAGAAAAAAAATAGAGTTGATGGCTAATATCATAACTAACAAATTCAGGGACAGAAGTGCTTTCAGGCTTGGTTATGGTTGGGGGGGCTTCAATTTTGGTTGTCTCCATATTTCTGTCCTTTTATCCTTCCTCTGTCCCTTTTCACGCACTCTTCTTCTCCCATGACTCAGCTCAGTTTTTTTTTTATGTTCACTTTGCTGTCAGGCGTGCTCTTCCCAGGTGGTATCAATGTACCACTAACAATTCTTGGCTCACGTTGCTCCTATGGCTAGTGAACCCAGAAAGCGTGTATTTCCCAAGGGCTTTAGAGAAAGCCCAGAGGAAAATCCTGATGCCTCTGCCTTGGATCCACAGCTCAGTGATGGGATAAATTGCTGTGCCTAATGACTGAAAGGTTCTGATTAGCCAGGCGGGTGAAGTACTCACCCTGTATCTGGGGTCCTGAGGCCAGAGAACTAACAGCCCGACTAGTGGGTAGTAGATAATTCCCCAAAGGAAAAACCATCAACTGTTACTAAAAAACTTAGATTTACAGTTAAGAGACTTATTTCTTGTTTAAATAGATTTTCAACTTATCACGGACTTTATCTCAAAAAAGCTTGTGTTTTTTAGTGTCCAGTTATTTTAAGTTTAATTTTACCAGGCACAGGAAAAACATACACTTTAAACCAAGTCGTGTGGTACCCTGTGATGTTGTGATCCATGTATGCCTGCTGTAACGCCAGGAAACTTACATTTAGAAGTTATTTCTTTTTAGTAGGTTTGTATGATGCAAATCTGTTGAGTAATTTTTCCACCCCAAATTTGCCTAAAATGTTGGAGACTCAAGATCTATTCTGTGATAAGTAGTTAGCATTGTAAAGCAGAACCCCCTCCTCTCCCAAGCCTATTCCAGGGAATCTAGATCTGCTCATCCAGTCGAAGCACGAGGCAAAAGGGAGCGTTTCATGGCAAACAGCTTTGCAGAGAACAGTTGCTCAGACAGTTCTTTGGAGCGATGGGATTTAGTTGTGGTGGAAAATACATAAGGCCCAAATACCTGATGAAACTTGTCAACACTTTTAATTCTACATCTGTTGTTGATCACACTCGGGGACTTGTTAATATGTTTATGATCATGTTACCACGATGGAAAACACCAAGTTAAATTGTCGTGTCTAGTCAGGTAGGGCAGCAGGTCCTTCATGTAAATTTGATGACAAACAATTCCACTAAAACATGGCTGGGTTGTTTCATTAGTGCAACTCATGCAAAGCCTTATGTTTGGGTTTATTATTCTTTGCGCCCCAGGCATACGCAAGTAGAAGAATTTAAGACATTTAAGCCAAGAACGTGGAATAGTAATTAGCTTCCCCCCCATTAACAAAACGTCGTTTTTGTGTCAAGTGCAAGTTCGGTTTTCAAGGTTGTCGTTTCTCATCTGGCTAGCAAGTGAACAGGAAAGCTGGCCCCGTACGAAATGTGCTATGTAATTCAGGACTCTGTAAACATCTTTAGTTATTAGAATTGAGAAAAGACCAAAAATTTGTACCATCATCATGCATTTAATATCCCCCACCAGCCCTGGAGTAACCTTTTAAAATCGTGAGTTAGCTTTTTTCCCTAATCCGTAATGTCTGCTCTCCATACCATCATTGTCCGTATCCCACCCCCATCACTAGCCACGTGCCCTCGAATGAGCAATAAAGGGGATGTAGTTGCACTCCCCAGAGACTACCACCAAGCTAGAGCACATCACGTAGAAAATCTCATGTGATCTCTTACCTAAATACTTCATCCTTTAGCAAAATCACTAAATGTCAATATCCATGTATGAGGATCAAATGAAATAACGTTTTGTGTTACAGAACCACATGCCATCTGTGAACTTTGTGTGAGTGTATTCCCATAGATATCGACAGCTCTACACCTCTGTAGCTCCTTCTCTGATCCACTCTTTCTTGCTCTACCAAACGCCTGGCTGTGCTTGGTACACGGTAAGTGCCACGTAAAGGAATACATAAAGCTGTAATTTTCTAAGCACGTATCAACTTTTATTTTGTTACAGTTTTATGCGTATCTTAATTTCTACATTAAAAGCCATCATTCTGAAGGAGCAGAGTCTATTACAAACCAAACATAGTAACTTCATATCTAGCATGCGTTAAATATCTTCTTCAAAGTGAACATATATTACATCAAAAATGTTTTACCTATAGAAAGTGAAGTTTTAAATGTATGGTGCTTTTTCTTATTGCTGCTTTTGTTTGTGGTACACGGCAATGAACACGGGGTCGTGTGTACACTGAGCAAAAACTCTGCTTCCGAGTTGCATTCCCACCCCTGCATAGTGGCGTTCTGGTTTCTTCTTACTGTATGGCTTATTTTTTTCAGTAGAAGTATTTTAGTTTTGCTCTTTATTAATGGTCTGGGGAAGTTAAAGGGACTTAAGCAGATAGTACATGTAACTGGTCTTTAATTCTCAAATATTTAAAATACAATAAAGGATAGGAAAAAAAATTGTAAAGCTACAAGCCAGGGGATTTCAAGTTGAAATAGTTATTGGTATTATTTTGTTGGTTTATCTGAGAATAATCTTCATACTAAAGCCTATTGGTTAAAGGCTCAAGCAAAGAATAACTCTCTCAGAATGAGATGTAGTTGGAAAAACAAATATCTTCCTGAGAAAAATGCTGAACATATATTTAGTAGTCTCAATTTGAAGTAAAAAAAAAATGGAAACGAATAGTAGTGGGAAAAACAATGTGGATGGCCACTCATAAAAACATTTAGATAGTAAATATTATAGTCCACAGAGGCAAAAACAAATAGTTCACCCTGAACTTGAGAGAATTTTGTAACAAAATATGACATGGAGGGTCCCTGCCATTTCGCGTTGTATGTCCAAGAGTTCTTACATTCTCGACTGTAAACCCCAGTAGCTGAGCGGCAGATCTGGTCTCTGCTTACCCTAATATGCCAAGTCTCTCCTACAGTGTGGGCACAGGGGAGGCACTAAGTAAATATTTGATGCACAAACAAATGGTTTTTGGCGTCAAAAGCCTTCATTTCAAACTCTGCTTAACTCTGATAGTAAGTCATCAAAAAATGAAGTTAGGAGGGGACCTAGGGTAGCTAAGCATTGGAAAGAAAACTTGCTAATCTCACAGTGTTTCTCTTAATTGCAGTCTTTCCACCTTCTCAAACTTCGTGTTCCTGTTAACACAAAGAGAAGTGAAAAAATATTGTTTAAGGAAATCAACGTTCCTGCTAGGATCTATACAGACTTCTGGTAGTGGGAACTTACACTTGGAAGAGTAATCATTTTTATTCTTTTAGGTTTTTTTTTTGTAACACCTACCAACTGGAGAATATTGTTTTGGTTTGAGAATTTACACATTTTCTGTAAACAGAAAAAAATTATTCTCCTTTGTGGCAAAGACTTGAAAAAAGAATGATTCCCAACTAGGTCTCATTAAGACAACAAAATCAGCTTACGTCCCCAGAGTTTCTCTCTCTGCAGTAACCCCATCTGTTTTTGACTGTTAGTCTAACAGTTAAAGTAATATTTTAAGTTAGTCCATAGCAACAAGCTAATTTAGCAGACACGTTAAAACAATATGTTTTTTTTAAAAAATAAAAGTTTGATTGTCTAAATTGATGGAGTTTGACTAAGAATAGTGACAAGGGAAGATGTAGAAGGTATGAGGACTGTTTATCTTTATAATTAATATCTATAAGAGCAAAGAAAAACGCCATCATAAACAGATGATTTAACATGGGGAACGTGATACTAAATTGTCATTTCATGTGAAATGGCCCAGCACTTAAATTTCTTGTCGGTGAAATAATAAGACCAGGCTCACTTGTGCTCCTGGTACTATGTTACATCCAAAGAATAATGCGTTGAACTTCCTCTTCTTTCTCTGACCTTTTTCCATAAAGCATGAGGGTTACTAAGCACCCAGACAGTCTGCCAACATTTTTCAAGGTGACTGAACATTCAGTATAAACAAACCGTGCAATTCTTTGCTCGTCTCTGGATGAAATTTTGCCAGAATTTTTTTCCTATTGGCTAGTATTTGAACACAGTCATTTTTTCAGCTTTCAAAATTATTTTAGTGAATGTTGTAAATTTAAGATATGTAGATACTTAATGAGCAGGTACTATCTGCAAAGTGGAACAGGAAAGTTAGAATAAGATTTATTATTTAAACCATGTGTAATTTCACCAAAGGATTTAAGGCAGAATGTTCATTTTCCTCATTGAAAAGTGGCAGAAAGAATGCTCACATCGCTTATTTCCAGGAGACATTGTAAGGACCAAACGACATAATTATATGTTAAAAATGTGTCTTAAGTACTATACAAATGCAGGACAATGTTACAGGCTGTGTATTAGTCAAAGTTGCCCAGAGAAAGAACCAATAGTGAATGAATAAATATGTATTTGTGTCTATGTGTGTCACTATTATACTATGTATTGCTTATATGTGAAACATAGAAGTAGATTTACTATAAAGTATTGGTTCACATGTTTATGAGAGATCAGTTCCATGATTCCATGAGGGCTCCATCTACAGGTCAGAGATCTGGGAAGGCCGGTGGTGTAGTTAGAAGACCCGGCCGTCAGAAGACTGTAGGTGTAGTTTTTTTTTTTTTTAAAGAGAATCATTTTTCTCATTTTATTAGTGTGTGTGTGTGTGTGTGTGTGTGATACACCATGGTTACACTGAGCTTGAATATTTTTTGCACATGTATATCGTATCAACATCCCAATCTCTTGCTCTCCCCCTTATGGCCTCCCTGATCCCTTCCTCATACCATCTGTCTCCCTCCTTTCCTTCCTCCTCCCTCCCTCCCTCTCTCTCTCTCTCTCTCTCTCTCTCTCTCTCACTCTTTCTTTCTTTCACTCTAAATTTATTTTGAGACAAGGTGTTGCTCTGTAGTCCAGGATGGTCCTGAACTCACTATGTAGCCCAGGCTGGCCTCAAATTGACATCAATCCTGCTTCCTCAGTTTCCCCCATGCTGGGACTGCTGGCATGCACTACCATGCCCACATGATTTTTACGTGTATTGGAGAGTCTAACCCAGTGCCTTGCGCGTGATGCACAAGCACTCTAACTGCTAAGCTACACATTAGCTCTGCAGGTATAGCCTCTGTTCCAACTGGAAGGCAGAAGAAGGTTCACTGTGCTTCCTCCACGTGACAGCTGAGCTGGAACTCTGACCTCCTGCTCTTGGCTGTCAAGCCAGAAGCCTGGAGATAGAGGTTCTAGCTCAGCAGTGTGCTGCAAGGAGCAAACCCAAGCATCCTCTGCCATTGTTGCTTTTGGATCCTCAATAGATCGGATGGTACCAACCCACATCAGTTAGGGAATTTGCCTTACTCAGTCCACCAAGCTGAATGCTGACAGTCTTTTCTAGAAATAGCTTCATAGGCATATTCAGAAATACTGTTTAACCAGGTACCTGGGCATCCTGTGGTCCTGGCAAATTGACAAAATTAATTATCAATTCTTACAACTGCTGAAATTTAGCATTTGTACTATTTCTAATATTTTTCCTTATTTTTGTTGTTTTTCCCTACTCCCTTTACAATTCTTCATGGTAAATACCTGCAGGTCCTTTTTCAAGTGTGTTATTCACTTAAATCTTACTCCAATTCTTTCTACGTACTAAAAAATAACTATTATGAGGATGGTATCTTAGTGGCAATAAAATCTGTCTATTGATACATTGTTTTATCTGGATATACTTGTGTCTGGGTCTTTTTCCTGGCTTTCATTAGTAAATGCAACAAATGAAATTTATTTGCACCATATGCCTGCTATGTGAGGTTTTAAACCTCCAACCAATACATAAACCTCACAGAAAATAGCAAGAAAATTTAGGTTGTCTTTTAGTGGTGAAAAAGTGAAGACTCCCTCTTGCTTGCCTTTCACAATAGTTAAAGGGCTTCTTCTGCTCGTGAGCACTGGAGGACTGACCTGTGTCAAGAAATGTAAAGAGGCTGAGATTTTGAAACCACTTACCAGCATACAAGTTCGCCTGCCATTTACAGAGATGTAGCAAGAGGCAGGATATTTCTGGGTTAGACACAAAAAAGTTTATTACTCTCAGTGATGACAGTATCCAGAGAATAAGCAACTTTCATTGTCTAGTGTCCCAAGCCCCAGTTCCTGCAAGGTGATGTGAAAATGAGCAGATGCTGCGCACAGACGCGTTGGGTTGAGGGAGGAATACGGAGCCTATGGAACCTGGATACTGTATACTGGCAGTAAATATGCTTGCTGCTTTCTCTGGAGAGAAGCATTATCTCTGCCTTTTAAATATGCTTGCTTGGAGTTACTCTAGGAAGTTGTAATCTAAGACAAAGGCAGTACTGCCTCTTCTTGAAGAAAACCTGCAGCACGTGAGAAAATCCTAGGGAATTACCACCTCTTTTCTTCACACATCGTTGTCTGCTCACCCCAAACTGTCTGTCAACACCATCATTGTAAAAGCCAGCACAATTGGTTTGCGTAAGCTGCATCAGTTTTTGAAGATTGCTCATGTTTGTTTCAATGCATCTCATGGTGGTCATGTGATCCAGCATCCATCATCTTTTGATGTCAAGGACCCCACCCTTTGGTTTCCACCATGTTCATAGGCACTTTTACTCTCTTTGAGCAAGTGCATTCCTTTCAAATTTGTATACTAATTGTTATTTGGCTGAAAGGCAAGAGAGCTGGACTTGAGAAAAAGATCTAAATAATTCTCTATGTAATGAGTATGGTGCTGATTAAGATCTGACAGTGGGGAAGTGAGAACTCAGCTCTGCAGGAAGGTTGATGGGTGGGCTGAGTACAGTCTTGAATTCAGTGGCTGCTGGGTGAATCTGATTGTAGAAGCTTCTTGGTGAGCTACTTTCTACTGGACAACAAAGCAAAGCTTCTCACTGACTAGTAATGAGATCGGATTTCTGCTGGAAAGCATAGCATGTTAACGGTTCAATGAGATTGTTTCCCCCCATGACTGAAAATAGGTCTGTAGATGCTATTTTTGCTCCATTTTACTGCAGGGACAAGCCAAAGTTTTCCTTAGTAATAATACCCCTGTAGAAAGACTATCTGCATATCCTTAAGTTACAAAGAAAATCATACAGAACATACTGTAGACAACTTTTAACATTCGATTATGCATACATACAACAGCTGGCTGAAGAGCTTCTGCTAGAAACTCTCAAACAGAAACTCTACACCATGCACATTCCCAGAAGTTAATAGGCTTGGAGAGTCCATCATAATGAAGTCAGGACATACTCTCTTGAGGATTGAGCATTGAGTAAGGGGTCCTAACCACTGTGTCATGACACAAGGTCAACCGTGAAGCCGCAAGGGAAATGGGACCCTCATCCTCATGCCCCGTGGCTCTGACTCGTCGAGAAACACACCGAGAGGAGAGCCACTCTGGAAACGGTGGCCTCTTCTAGTCGTGCTCAAGTGCTTCATTGAGATGTTCTGCTGTGAGGACTCATGTTGGAGAATCTGAGAAGCCTCTGCACTGCAAGAAATCAAGGGCCTCGTTCTCCCACCCAGGCAAATGCTTCCCTGCGCTGGTGATTCCTCTGAGCTCACATGTTACAGTTTTACAGCCAATTCTGTTTTCACGCATCGCTTTCTGCCCCATGCCTTTGCTGGGGCTGGATTCCCCCTGCCGGGCCGCCCTACTGCCTGCCATCTACCTGGGGATGCCCACCGCTTGTCTCCAGCGGAGGGCCTGCCTTCCCTCCTCCAGGATCTTCCGGCCCTCCTGCTTCAGCATCCAAGTTCCAATCTGCTACGTAATCAGTTCATGTTTTATTCCTGCTATTGTCACACGTGTTTATTTTTTGTCTCTCCCACAACAAGGTCTCAGTGTGTGTTACAATAGAGTGCACGGAGGTCCATGTTGCAAGAAAATGACTTAAAATCAAGTCCACCAAGAAGCAGGAGGTGAAAACAAAAGGAAACAAAATCAGCCTCATCCCTGGAAGAGCAACAGAGCAGCTGAGGAAAACCGCACCTGTGTGTGACTCGTGCTCCCTGCAATCTGGCAACAGCAGGGGAGCTTGATACAGAGGAAAGGGAGGAGCAGTTTTCCTTCTCGTAGTCTTAAGAACAGTGATTCAGTTCTTCTCTCACGCTTTCTATAATTGAGATTCGAGCAGTGGGTTAACGCCACCGATCCCAGAGAGTTATGCACCGGGGCTGTAACTATGGCTTTAGACACATCTATTATAAAACACAATTATTATTTTTTTTTTTTTCTGGAGCAACATTCGTACCTGCTCAAAAAAGGAACACTCCCACCTCTGCTCCTGTTTGACAAACGGGGGAGGTGCGCATATGGAGGTCAATGTGAATCCAACCGGGAAAGGGTGTGACAAGAGTGGAGAAATCAAAAATAGATGTGTCTAAAGCCAATGATCAAGGAAGAAAGTATGACAAATCTGTGGTCCTCTGACTACAGGGCCAGGAGACTCACTCGTGTGGCTCATGAAAAAAGATTCCTGACCCTCAAGCTAGATCTCCTACATCAAAATCTCTGTATGTGTAGGGTGTAGAAGAAAGACAGTCTACATTTCCTTATTCTTAAGGAAACCCAAGAGGGTCTCACCTAGAAGGACTACATTGTAAGAAATTAGTATGATTTTTGGAGGTGGAAACATCCAGTTTGTTTTGTACTCTAGAAATAGGGACTTAATCATTCTTGATTGAAGTTTTCCACCAAAGGGAAGGTAGTATTACCTTATCTTATGGGGCTAATGGGTAGTTTAAAGCAATAAAACCTGTATGGTGCCGGGCACAGGGTATGTTCAGAAGTATTTACAGTTTTGATAGAAGAGGTAATAACTGTATTTATCTGACATAATCCTCCACTTGAAGTGGTATGAATTATAAGAGTCTCTTTGACATGGACCTGTGTG
The DNA here is from genome assembly GCA_004027205.1 of Ctenodactylus gundi. Classification (NCBI taxonomy): domain Eukaryota; kingdom Metazoa; phylum Chordata; class Mammalia; order Rodentia; family Ctenodactylidae; genus Ctenodactylus; species Ctenodactylus gundi. The sequence continues at coordinate 103,190 of PVKB01002299.1, forward strand.
TGAAGTAAAAGGCTGGCATGTTTGCCCTTTCATTTCTGTATTTGTGCTAATGCAAAAGCATTCCATGCTCCAAAATTAACAGGAGAAAGGATAATCTGCTTATTATAACCGTCTCTGTCAACTGCTTTTTTTTTCTTCTTATTTTTCCTGGAAATAATAGGACAGAGAATTAGTTTCAAAACTAGACAGTAAAAATTTAAAACACCCTACTGGTTCATGCCAGTGCTTCTTTAATAATGTATAACTAAAGAACATTCTGGGAGCGCAATAATCTCCTAAGAAAGCCAAATCCCAGAGTTAAAAAAAAGTCACACACCACTCTTCTTTATATTTTATTAAGAACTGACAGTTACATGACTTGGTATAAGCCTTTAAATCTACAATAATTCCACATCATAAGACACTAATATACAAAAACCCCATGCTTGGAAAAATGGTCACTTTAAAAAGGATTGAAATTCTTGAGAAAAGCCTGATGAGTAACTCTAAGGAACCATTTAAAATATATATTTAATAGTATATTAATTTCCAAACAATAATTTGTAATTGTTTTCATTCAGATTACTCGGATAAAATATGGCTTAACTGTATGTAAACTCTTCCCATAAATGGCCTTTTGATTAACAAATTTAGTTTTCTCTTTCTAATTAGTGTTTTCGCTCATTTCTCTTGCTATCATCTTCATGTTTCAAATATTTGCCATTTAAAAAAATTCAGTCTTTAGAGTGAGTGTTAATCATCTCAGGCTGAAAAAATATAGTGTTTTTAAAAAATCCATCTTCATAAAAAGCTACTGTATCCCTTGGGTCATTTTCATTACTTTCCTGGATTTTTTCTAATCTTACGTTTCTAATGAAGTGAAAGAATATGATGCCTTATTTTAATTTTCTGTACATTTTGGAAAACATATTTACCTGGTAGGTTGTTCTTTAAATACATAAGAAAAAGAATGTACATTTATCCTACAAGTTAAAATGTAAACAACAAAAATGAATAATGGCATTTCCTTGCATCTGTCTAGAATGTGTTCCTTTACTGAGAACAGGCTGCCTTAAAAATAAAGGTATTTTACATCGAAATTCATAGACCCACAAATACAGATTTTCTCATGGTCTTTGAGGTCATCTGAGCTCCTTTTCACAGGAGAAAAGTTAAAATTTCAGCCTATTATTATTTTTCCATTTATTCTTCAGCCTCTTTGCTTACGATGACATTAGTCAACCTAGTTATTCATAGTAAATCCCATCAAGATATCTGTGATAGCTTTGAATGTCCCTAAATTGTCACTTCTTTCATATTGTTTCCTGCTGTAGATCTTCAGAAATATATTCTCCCTGCTTAGTAACATCTGATATTTAGATATGCTGCCAGCGCTGATCATTCACCTTCACTGGTTATTTAAATAAAAAATATTGAATATCATGATACTTCAGAGGTGACAAAAGAGATAAGATTTAAGAGTCTTTACAAATAGCCTGTCCTGATTATAGAAGTAATATTGTTCATTTAAAGAAAGTGGCTTAATGCATAAAAGCAAAAACGTAATTTTCAATCATGCCACTGTCTTATAACACAAAACTTAATAATTTTATACAAATGTAAGTAGGTAGATCAGGGTAGCTATATAGAGTACATGGTGTAATATCTTTGTGTACTTAGGCACATGTTAAAATGCTTCCAACTTTAATAATTCAGTGCATGTGCATCTTAAATTATCGATAGAATTTTTTTGGTGGTTATACTATCATCTAAATTTAAATAATCGGTATCATACCTGAATGCTTTTTCTCATAATATGGAGTTAAATTGTAGACTAAAGAACAGATTCATTTTGATATAAGAATAATTGTAACTATCATATTAAAATAGAAAAAGAACATCTGTAGGTTGGCTGTCATATAATCTTTCAGTGCATCTATGTTCAATATAAGGTGCCATTCTAGCTGGTTTTTATACATTATCACCAGCTACAATATACAGCTTGTATTCATTTTTTTTTTACAGTTAAAAGTGAGCTGGTTTTGTGCAATGATGGTGAACACTTATATTAAGAATAGAACATTTAAGGAAGACTCTCAAATCTTTCGATTTTAGTAAGTTTTTAACAAGATGTATATAATAAGTAGACTTGGAAAAATTGTAATGTTCTTTGGAGATTTAGGGCCTTTTGGGTTGTTTCGGGAGCTGGGGATTGAACCCAGGACATCTCAGAAAGCAAAAGGTGCATTTCACCACTGAGTCACACCCTTCCCCCAACCCTTGCTTTGTTTAATAAAAATCCTCAAGAAAGTTTATTTTCCTGGCTTATTTTCTTACTGCTGTTGTTTTTATGTTAATATTAAAATAGATTATCCTTCAATATCCAGGATAGGGTTTTTTTCCTCCAAATTGCTTGGATGATATATGTTCATTTTTGCATAAGACATTGGAAAAACATTGGAAGTGGGTTCTGCCTGTGCCATCTTTCTCCCTCTATTAGGCTCTCTCCTTTGCAGGTTTCTCTCCTCTTTATGAAAGAATCTTGCTGATGTGCAGTGACTGCCGTCTAGGACAGTGAGACCTCCCCTTCAGCTTATCTTTTATCTGCTCAGCCTGAAGAAATCACTGTCCTTTCTGACGGCTTCCCCACCTGTGTCCAGCTTGCTATTTAACCCTCTCTCCCCGCCACTTCTCCAGTTTTCTTCTGCATCTGTGCTGAAGCCATTTAGGGTAGGTGGGCTTTGGAGGTCCCCAGCATGATACCTAGGCTGTCATAGCAAGATCAGAGTGATTGGAGCCTGCCTACCCGTAAGTTAGCCAGAGCGGTGGTCAGTGAGCAGCAGTACCCAGCTGCACTGCATATTCAGATACCTAGAGACAGTAGAAACCATGTACACCTTTGCTTTTCTCTTTTTGTGTTTCTAAGTTTTTGTACTTTGAAGAAAAAGTATTCTCTTCTTGGAAGGAAGTTGCAAATTCTGTCTGAAAGCAAACTGCATATAGAGATAATATTTCCACTGGTTTATCTGTCTGTTTTTGTGCCACTACCAAACTGTTTTTACAACTATTGCTTTATAGTACAGCCTGATGTCTGCTAGCAATACCTCTTCTGGCAATATTCCCCAAAGAATTAAAAACAGCACATAACAGAGATACATGTGTACCCATGCTCACAGCAGCACAATTAACAATAGCCAAAATGTGGAAGACACCAAAATACCCATCAACAGACCAATGGATACACAAACTGTGGTATTTATACACGATGGACTACCATGCATCTATAAAGTCCAACAGCGTGGAGGCTTTTGCAGGCAAATGGAGAAAACTTGAGAACATCATGCTTAGTGAAGTGAGTCAGAAGCAGAAGGTGAAACATCCAATGGTCTCTCTGACATGAGAAACCCAGATCACAATTATTTCATGGAACTTAATGTGGAAAATAATGGGAACTGGGGGGTGGGTTGGGTGGGTATGGGGAGGGCCAAAAGGAAAGAGGGAAAGGTCTTATAACCTTGCCAAGATATGTATGTGCACAAAATGCTCAAGATCACTAAACTTCAAATTTTGCACTTATATGGATGAATAAAATGGGGGGAAAAGATAATATTTCCAGCACAATACAGAGTATTATGCTCACTCAAAATGTGCTGTTCAGAATAATGTCCTAAATATAAACATGGAATGATGGCATTGGCACGTTGACGGAGCGAGGAGGACACTAGAGGACACCGACGAAATATCTCATGCCATGCTTACATAAAATAAATTTTAGGTCTTGTCTCCTGTGTTAACAAAAAGCTATCACAGTAGTCATAAAGTTAGCTGTATTTTTAAATTCAGAAGAGAAATGAAGTTCATTTGATGAGAAGTCCTGGGCTTGTGAGAGTTGAGGGAATTTCCCCAAATCATGTCAGTAGTAACGTTGTAGAGTGTTGAGATTATAACCTACATATCCCGTCTTTTGGTGTGCTAGCTTTTGGCAACATACTTTTTTAGTCCTATAAGAAGTAGTGTACTATTTATTCCTACTTTGTGCTGTTTCTCCTTATTACATTTCCTCACATTCTCCTAAGATTAACCATGACTTTCCCAGCATACTTCAAGTTCATGTCCTAAATCACCTATGACAAAGCTGCTAGACGTGATGACCTTGAAATATACAGAGTTGGGTTCTAATTATTCCCGTGTTACTTCACAGCTATGTTACCTGAGTGAGTTAATTGACCTCTCTACACTTGATTTTCTACATCTGTAAAATGCCCCCGGAAAGGGCTCCCTCCTGTAGAGGGGGCCTTCAGAGTGGCTTGCAGCCCGAGTTACAGTGTACTTCAAGGGCATAGGACATTATCAGTGTCCTGTTACTGCTACACTTGTGTTCTATACCGCATTACAGCATGAATTATTTCCTAAGTAAGACTTAAAAGCAAGAGTCATTTTTTTAAAAAAAGTATGATCAAGATTTAAGAATTGGCCTTAAAATCTTAAATTGTTGACAGAAATCTGTCCTGATGCATTTGAGTATAAGAGGAACTATGGCTGAGGAGACAGTCAGAATGAAAAACCTCATAGAGTTCCCTGGTCATGGTGTATCCAAAGAGACCAGCGAAGAGAGGACCCCTGTGGGTGTCCTGGAGAACCAGATTCTCAAACAGTAAATCCCGTGTAACTGCCGAGCTTTTATACAAGGGGGTACTGGGAGCACAGGGAAAGGAGTGTGACGTAAAGGGCCATCAAACATTACGAGGCCCCTCCCTCACAGCACATAAACAAAGTGAGGCGGAAAACAAAGCAGAAAGTCTGCATGATAATCCTCAGCAATGCACCACCGGGGAAAAGACATTTTAGCTCAGACGGGGAAGCTGTGCCAAAGGAGCTGGAGGCAGGCAGGCCGAGCCAAATTAGAACAGAGTAAAAAATTTGTCATACCTTTGTAATTCACACAGCAGCGTACTCGGGCCGACCACAGGCTGTCCAGATGTTGGCCATCGGAGATCTTTATAGCCGTGCTCTGTTATTTTTAAAAGCTCCTTTTCCTCCTCGAAGTTCCCAGACGCTCTTGAAGGGGAACCTAAGTTGAATAAAGAAGAATTAGTCTTCTCAATTTCCAGGACAATTTATCTCTGTAAGAGAAATATTTTGTTTGATGAATTTTACATCATGGCAAGGAAATAAAGCCACGTTATTGACTAAATTAGTAAATTTGGACTGAAATGGAAAACAGTAGGAACTTGGGTGAAAAAAAATGTATGTTTGTATAAGCCAGGCAAGCAATTTAATCAAGCTGAACCTCAATTTCTTTCACAGCAAAATTTAAAAATACTAATTTGTATTTGATAGGATTAAATAAGATCCTGTATTTCAAACATTAGCCATAGTTCTTGGAGCATAATAAGCGCTCAATTAATGTCGTTTTTGTTACTGTTTATTCAAAAATCTGTTTTATTCTTCAAACCATGAGCCCTTACGGATTTCACAGATAAAAGTTTTCAAAACAGATGACAAAGGTAGAATTCTTTAGTATTAAAATTATCAGTGACCCTGCCATTTAATTAGTATTAAAATCACAAAAGGATGGAATTCTACTTTTGAGAGCTAACAAATACTTTGTGTCTACCTATCTACTAAGGGTTGGAATTGGGCATGTCATGTGACGAGGTGAACACATTTTCCCATGTCGGAAGCCAGTTTGCACTGTTTGACCCAGGAAGAGCCTTGTTCCTCCATCATTAAGACAATGACCTGGGAATTGTAAGGGGAGGTCTAGAAATAATCCATCCCTATTGGCTAGAAGGTCAAGGTTGAGGCAAAATATTTTGTTGACAGAGGCATGTGTCAGAATAAGTTAATGAAAAATAGATCCTTTTATAACTTTCTTACTGTTTTTATTCAGTAAGAAAAAAAGCCATAAAATTGAGCTGCTGCTTAGAACGTATTTCAACTTCATCTAAGAAGATAGAGCTCACCCATTATGATATGCCATCATAATCTAGAGAGAGGTAGAGAGGGGAGGGGAGATAGCTACTGGGCAGTGAAACAGAACCACCCTCTTTGATGATGTTAGATGTCAACGCGTCCTGATGGATAGCATAACGTCTGACAGCCTCCCAGAGCGATCTTACCCAGGGACAGGTGGGGCAAAGCAACAGCTGTGGTTTTAGGTAATGGAAAAATGATTAATATAGGATATACAATGCTGAAAAGCATTTGCATTTGATTGTAAAAATATAATGACATTCAGTCACAAAATGTCAGGTATACGAGCAAAGAGAAAACTGAAGTGGAATTCAAATCCAATTGGTCATCCATCCACAGTACCTAGGTTTTTCTAGGAAACATTGATTTCTGGTACTATTCTGCCAGATTGTGATTTAGTGGTCTGTGGAAAAGCCCAAAATATTTTTATAAAACTCCCTCAGGGCACTGTGATGTTTATACAGTTTGGGACCCACTTCTTGGACTACACTGTGCTGTCTGTTTATAGGTCTTACATCTTTATCTGACTTTACTAATAGTATTATTACGATATTGGTGAGTCAAGATTTGTACGTTTTATCAGAATAAAATGGGGTTTCAAAGTCAGAACCGGATTATTGTGGTTATGATAACTTTTTTCTTTTTCTCAGTTGGTGGGAACTAGTCAATATTAATCAAATTCATTGAGCAAATATTTGCCAATATTTGGGGAAATAGCTACCAAGCACTTACCCTATGCCAGACACCATGTGGTAGTCACAGTCAAAAGGTGTGAGAAAAAACTGTTCCTATTCTGATATAGCTGACAATTTATTATAGTGAGGTTGAACATATATGAAATGCTAAGAAATAATATAAAGTTAATGGAGATGGGAAGTGCTATAAGGTGTGTGGGTCTACAAAATGCATATGGATCAGGGCACTGAGCAGTCGTCTTCCTGAAATTGTGCATATTTGGTCAAAGACTTGGAGGAGATAGGGGAGCTAGTAATACTGACACCTGGTGGGAAGCAGAAAATGCTAGGGAGAGAGAACACAAGAAAGGAGTTATGGCACTGTAAAATTGTAACAAACTTGGTGATTTAAGGTACAGAGCATAGCTTGGTGGTAGATTGCTTGTCAAGTGCATTCCCGGCCCTGTGTTCCATCAAAATCATAATCAAAGGCTGAAGTGAGGACAGAGCAGTGTGTTTGCCCTCTGGAGTCTCTAGGGGAGAACCATGCCTTGGCTTTGTCAGTTCTGGTGATCTCTGGCCTTTCCTGGTTGGTGATCACATACCCCTGTCCTCAAGCTTTGCACCTTTATACATCTCCGATCCATTTCATTTCTCCTTATTACCCACTGGAGTCCTATCTTCCCCCACCCGCATCTTTTAGGGACATACATTATGTATTTAGGACCCATCTAGCTAATTCAGGATAATCACCCACCCCAAGGCTCTCATCTCATCTTCAACGACTTTGCTGTGTAGGTTGACACGGCCTCCCGGTATGGGGACATAGCTAGCCTTCGCAGGCCATTTGGCTGCCTGCCACAGTGATGGGTGTGACGTGCTTGAAGAAGCACAAGGTCAAGTGCACAGAGTAGAACAGAAAAGAGGAGAGCTCGAGCTGAGAGCCGTGGTGAAGGGACCATGTGAGGTCGCGTAGGCTCTTGTAAGAATGTGGCCTTTTCCTTCAAATGACACAGAGGGGTGCCAGGCTACATGGTGTGTGCAGAGGAGTGGCAAATGCAAGTATGTGATTTAGTGGAGACGACAGTAGCTTGGATGAGGCTGGTGAGAAAAACATGGATTCAAGATGTATTTTTAAAGTAGTACCAATAAGACTTGCTGTTGGGTCAGAGGTGGGGTATGAAGTGAACACTGTCTGTATGGATGAATGGACTCCAAAAATGTAGCACATGTGTACATACAAGGATATTATTCAGCCATGAAAAGAATAAAATTCTGTCATTTGCAGTGCCATAAATGGAACTAGATGACATTACGTTGACAAGACAGGTAAAGAAAGACAAATATTGCATTTTTCCATCCTCACATGGAAACTTAAAAAGTCGATTTCATGTAAGTAGAAAGCAAAAGTGGTCACTAAGAAGGCTAAGAAGGGGAGGGGATACTGGGAGTTCAATTCGTAGGTACCAAAGCATGGTTTGGTGGCGTGACTTCTAGTGTTCTGTAGCACAGTAGGGTGACTGTATTATGTATTTTACAAAGAACTAGAAAAGAGGAATTGAAAGTTTCTTAATATAAAGAAATGACAGGTGTTTAAGGGGTACAGAAATACTAGTTCCCCTGATTTGATTATTATACATTGTTCATGCTGCACTCCATAAATGTGTGCAATAAAAATAAATCAGTCTGACTGTAAGATTAAAAAAAATGGCCTAAAAAACTTCAAAGATAGAATTTCCATTTATTAAGATGAGAGAAGATGTGATAGAGCTGGGGTTCTTACATGTCGAATTTGAGACACTCATTCTATTTCTAAGAAGACATTTAATGGAGAAAAGCAGGTTTACGCTATAAATCTGGGAGCCATTAGCTTGTACATTGTGTCGAAGACTAAGATGCCACTTGACATTTCCAAGTTGGTGAATATAGATAGTGAGAGAAAGTGATGGAAAAGGATTTTAAGGAATAACCTACAATGGCAGGGAAAATGGCTGGTGCAGGAAAGGAAGAACAAGAAATCTATCGCAGAAGTCAGTGGTATGGTCTCCCCAGGCAGATGGATGGGCCTCTAGGTGTAGGAGAACACAGATGGTAGAACGGTAGGATGTGGCAACGGAGGGGCTGGAGTGCGTACAGTTATCAGGCTTACATTGTTTTTGAGACAAGGAACCAGTTGGGAGTGGGGACAGGAGAGCCAGGGCTGGAGAAGTTGAGGCCAGGCGGGCCGTCCTAGCCCCGCGGAAGGGCCCTGCCCTCAGTCTCATAATAAGTAATGTAGAAATGTTATTTCTAGCCACTGAAGTTTGAGGTTCTATTGTTGTGAAACAATATTAGCTGGTAAAAAGGGGATGCTAGGAAGGTAGAATGTGGTGATTAGAAAGTCATAATCTTAACATTGAGATGACGGAGCCCTTGCAGCCTTTTGGATAACCACAGCCTAGCGTGTGACTATGGGAGTGAGCAGCTGAGGTAAAGCACAACATGAGGTCGTGGGGAGACAGGAGCTGAAGAAACCGGTCTTTTTCTGGGCATGGTGGTGAAAGCTAGGAACCCCAGCACTGGGTCAGGTTGAGGCAAGAAGATAGCATATTTGGGGACAATCTGGGCAACTTAGCAAGGCTGTGTCTCAAAACGAAACAATAAGTTGGTAGCAAATTATTCTCTTTTTCCAAATTCATGGGTCAACTCTGTTAACACCACTTCCATGGTCTATCCTACGTTCAGTCGTCATCCGCTCCTCCTGCCCCTCCCGTCCTAGCCAAGGCTGCTGGGATTGCTGGTTTGGACCATGGCTGACGTATCTGAATTAGAGCCCTAATTTTTAGATCATGGGATCCATTGTTGAGGACCCTCTAAAAGGACACTGAGGCAGGAGACTATCTGGATGCAGTCTGGGCAACTTAGGGACTCAGCGAGACCCCCTCCCTCTTAGGGCTAGGGATGTAGATCCTCGCAAGAGCCCTGGAACCATTACCCACACTGCTAAACACCAAACAAGCAAAACTTCTGATGAGAGTTTTTTCATGACTCTTAGGAAAAACTCAAATGTTTTATCCTACCACAGGGGTCAACAACCCTCAGCCCAAATACCACTCACAGCCTGTGTTTTTGCTTAGATTGTGTGTGAAGAGTGGTTTTTTACATATGTAAATGATCTTTTAAAATAAAACGTATAATTTTGAAGGCCAATTAGAAATAGAATAATTTTACTTCAGTGTTACCAAATAAAATTCGTACGTTGTTTTAGACTGTTTTGCCACTGCAAGAGTGGAGAAACTATCATTGTTGTGACCAGAACCACACGAAGACAAAGCCTTGATTATCAATACCCACTGGTTCTTTGGAGAAGTTTGCCGATCTGCCCTCTGAGGTCCTATATCACTGGGATTCTCTAATCTTACTGAATATGGTTCCATTTCATTAACAAATTTTGCTGTAAGGTTTTTGTATTTGATGTTACTTCTATAAAAGTCTTTTTTTTTTTTCTTGCTGGTTTTATGCTATTTAGTTTGCATTGTAGTTAGGACTGTTACTTTGGTGTTACCATCAAAGAGAAGCTACAGAATAAAAAGTCTGGGGGACATCTACCCTTTTTTCCAAACATCTCCTTCATGGAGATTCATGTTTTTGTTATGTTCATGGACAAATAATCCACTTACACTGGGTAGAAACTTGCTGAAGAAACAAACAAAATTTGAGGCCCTGTATGTTACTTTTCAAACTAAACTCAAGATTATAGAAGTTTATGATATAATATACTGCTATCAGTGACATCTTGTATTTGGTGACAAAACTCAGATTTTCTCTAATCATTGTTTTCTTTAGATCCATATGAAAATTTAAGTTTAAAATTGCATCTTATAGTTTGATTCTAGATGCCCTCAGTATGTAATGTAAGATGTAAGCAGTTTAATCTTTAAGTTCTCTTTCCGATGAAAATTCTTTCCGTGCAGAGTATGCTATCTTGAGAGTCAAGAGGCTGGAGAATCTTTTGTTTACATGTAACACAGAACTTTTTCAATATAAGGAGAAATACATAATATATATTTGTAATTAATAAAAATGGTCTCCATGATTATATAGATTTTCAATTGTATTAAAAACTATTGCCATGCATATGTATATATACATAAAGAGTGAGCATATTTTACTTCAGTCTTAATTGACATATAATGAACGGCACATAGTATGTAATTTAACATTGGACATAGGTATACATGTGTGAGGGCATCACCATAATCCATAAAAGGAACACAGTCATTATTTCCAAAGGCTGCTCATGCCTCTTGGGAATTCTTCTCTTCCATCACTTCCTGCCCTTATTATTAATATGTATTAATTGTACATATTCATAGAGTCCAGTGTTTTTGATCCATACATGCATACCTGTGCACAGATCAAATCCAACCCTACTTTTCCCAAGCTTCACCCTGACACACCCTTTCCAATCTGTAGTAATCACCATTTTACTTTCAGGCAGAATTTTTTAGCTTTCACATGGGAGTGGGGATATATAGCCCTTGTTTTTCTGTGTCTGGCTGTTTTCACTTCAACAATGTCCTCCAGTTCCATCCATTTTCTTGAAAATTGCCCAATGTCATTCTTGTTTACAGCTGAATAATTCATAACATATGTGTGCTGCGTTTCCTCTATGCATGCATCTGTTGGTGGCACCTAGGCCAAAGCCCATCTTACTTATTGTGAATATTGACAAAATGAACATGGATATATGGTTGTCTTTTTTGATATGCTGATTTCACTTCCTTTGATTGTATACCCAGGAGATGTCAGCTAGATCATGTAGTGGATTTAGTTTTAGTTTTTTTGAGGAGCTTTTCTAATGTTCTCCATAATGGCTATATTAATTTACATTCTTACCAACAGTGTATAAAGGTTCCCTTTTCTCCACATCCTTGCCAGCATTTGTTCTATGTACCATCTGTCTATTATCTGTCTCTGTCTCTCTCTCTCTCTCTCTCTCTCTCTCCCTCCCTCCCTCCCTCCCTCCCTCAATCAATCAAAAACATGCATTAGGATTGGAGGGAGGCCGTATCTTATGAAACTTTTATTTGCATGTTTGCACGCCCCCAGTGGCTAGCTAATACCTTGAGCCCTTTTTCATACGTTGGTGGCCTTCTGCATTCTTTTGATATGTGTAACTGAAACCACTTACCCACTTTAAAATTGGATCATTTGGATTTTTATTGTCGTCAGAGTTTCTTTTATATTTTGGGTATTAATCCTCCACCAGACAGATAGTTGGCAACTATTTTGTTCCATTTTGTAGTTTGCCTTTTTCACACTGTTGGTTGTTTCATTTGCTGTGCTAAATCTTTTAGTCTGATGTAATCTATTTTGGAAATTTTTGCTTCTGCTTCATTTGGAGCCCCTGCAAAAAATTATCACTTGTATCAATGTACTGAAATGTTTCCATTCTGTTTTCTTTTTCCAGTTTCCAGTCTCAAGTCTTACCCTCTGGTCTTTGAGCTGTTTTTACTTTATTTTCATATAGGATGAGAAATGGGGACCAAGTCTTAATCTTCCATGTGTGTTTTAGTGTTTCCAGCTTCATTGATTAAGATGTCTTTTCTCCACCATTTGTTTTGATGCCTTTGTCAGGAATCAGTTGGCTGTAGAAGCTTTGGTTTATTTCTGGGATCTCTGTTCTGTTACACTGGTCTGTGTATCTGTTTATTTTTTTATGCCAATATCACGATGTTTTGATTACTGTGTTTTTTAGTATATCTTGAAATCATTGTGAAATATATGTTTATTGTTTTTGCTGTAGATTGTTTTCAGCACAGTTGAGTTTCATTCATGTTGTTGGGTATACAAACAATTTGTTCCATTATTATTTGGCTGAATTGCATGTATTATATAGATATGCATGGCTTGTGCATCCATTGGAATTGGTTCCACTTTTGGGCTGTAACAAATGGAGGTGCTGTGGACACTGATGTAATGGTCTATGTATGGTGCTGGATCAGGAAGGGCCACTTCTTCAAATTTGATATTTCTTTTTAGATTGTTTTGACTAATTTGAATAATTTCCCTTTGCACATAAATTTTATGATCAGCTTGTTAATATAAAAATTGCTGGTATTTTAGTAGTAATTAAGTCAAATTTTTTTTTTTTTTTTTTTGGTGTTACATCTATAGGCCAATTTAGAAAGAGCTAACATTAACATGTTGCATCTTCTGAGCCATCTACAAATGGTCTTTATAAATTTCTCCAAGAAATGTTTTGTAATTTTTTAATGGACAGGTTTTAGAGTTACTCAACCAATGTATTCTTAGGAATTTCTTATTTCAAGCTATTTTAAATGATTTTGGTTTTTAAAATTTCAACATCTGATGTACATACTGCTGGTAGAAATATAGTTAATTTTTATATTTTAATCATATATTCTGCTTCCAAACTAAATTTATGTATTAATTCTGGTAATTTTTATTTAGTAAGCTCCCTAAGACTTTCCAACTAAAAATAATACTTTCTAAAGTGAACATAGCTTTACTTAATTACTGTGTCTTTATGTCACTGCTTAGAACTTTTGATACAAGGTTAAGCAGAAATATCAGAAGCAGACCTTTTTTATTCTTCACCTTAGAGAAAAAACATTTAACCTTTTACTATTAAATATTATGTTAACTGCAGGTATTTTAATAATGCATAGTATCAGATTAAGATTTTTTCTATTTCTACTCTAGTGAGAGTTATTTTTATAAACTAGAATATTTTAATTTTCTAAACATAAAGGTTGATATATATCAGCCCTAGTTTGTGAAAAATAGTTGTTATACAGTCTTATAAGGAATTACAAAACAATAAAGTATAACAATACTTACATTTTATTCATAGGCTCTGTGAAGTTTCCACTGAACATCAAATTATTCATAAACTAAAAGATTTTTTCCAGAAAAATTAAGGAAAATTAAAAGAAAAAAATTAAAGAAAGCAAGACTGAATACAAACATATTGAGATTTAGACATGACCCTTTAGCAATATCTTCATGTTATTTATGTATCTGTTTAGTAACAGCATGAAAGTTTGATGATAGCTTTTTGAATAATAACAAACTGAGAACGTTCTAAAAGAGAAAGCATCATAACCCATAAGGCAATTTCCCACATTGGATGGTATGTACATGCAATACACAACGGGTACAGTGAACTAGAGAATTTTGTTCACATATACATCATGTCATTTTCACATTCCCTGCCCTTGCCCTTCCCTGCCCTCCACCACCTCCCTCATCACCCTCTGACTCCCAACATCTTGCCCTTTTGATTCTGCCTTCTGGGCTTCTCATATTAGAGAAAACATGTGATATTTAACCCACTGAGTCTGGGTCGCTTGACGAAGCACAATGCCTCAAGTTTACCTACAAATGACTTTATCTTTCTTTATGGCAGAGTTATACTCTTTTGTGCATATGTTCCATATTCTTTTTTATCCATTGGTCTATTTCTGGGTATTTCTGCATCTTCCACAATGTAGCTATTATGAGTTGTGCTGTAGTATACATGGAACGGTCTTTGAAAGCTATCCAGAAGATGAATCACTGGGTCAAATGGAATACTTTTATTTTTTGGAGAAATCTCCTTATTGCTCTCCATAGCATTCATACCAGTTTACAGTCCCATGAGCAATGTAAAAATGTTTCTTTTCCCACACCCTGGCCAGCATCTATTGCTTTGTGAGTTCTTGATAGAAGCCATTCTCATGGGGTAAGATGGTATTTAGTGAGAGTTTTTAAAAGAACAAATATTGGTTTGTCTCAAGTGCTTCTATGTGTCAATTGAGATAATTACATTAAAGCTTTTTCTTAACATTTTTGATTATGGTGAATTACATAGGTTGATATTTTATCATTAAAAGAATCTTGCACTTACCTGAGGTAAATCACACATAGTCGGGATTATCTATTTTAAAATTTGTTAATTTAGATTTATAAAATTTGGCTAGACGTTGTGCATTTATATTCATGAAAGATATTGGCCTGTAATCTGTAATATGTTTTTCAGATATTGGTAATAGGGTAATGCTGATTTGCCTGGTTCAAATTAGAAAGTATTGATCTTTCATCTTTTGGACAATAAATTAAGCCCTTTCCTATTACATAAAATAATACAGCGATGTTATAAAATTGATCTAGGTAGGTACAAAGAAAAAAAACATAATACAAATATAATACTAGTCTTATTTTTTGATAGACCTTTTATAATTTAAAAACAGAACTATTTTTCTTAAAATATTATAATCTTTATCTCTATTTCTTTAGCTTTAAAACAAGAATTTAAATATTTCCCTGCATGGTAGTAAGTAGATATAATTGTACATTTTACTTAACATTGGATTTTCCATAATGTCCTGGGACTGTGGGTTATATGTCAGAATATAATATGTTCACATTTGAATTATTTTTTGTAGAATAAGAAAATACCCAGAAGCAGAATTAAAGCATAAGAGTGTTAAGTCCATGACTTATACTATGTAGGTCTAAAGGTATCATTAAAAGTCCTGTAATAGATCAAGGCAAATATTGTTGTACCCGAGGGAGACAGTGACACAAGGAAGAAGCGCTACTCACTGAGGAGAGGTTAGGAGTCCTTTATTTAGCTTATTAAGCTCGTGATTAAGGACTAGGTCTTGACCCTGAAGAATTTGCAGTCCTGACAGGGGGATTTGATAGTGTCAATAAGGACAAATCTACAAGAATGGAAAGATCACAAGAATTCAAATAGAGGAAGATAACACCTGTGTGTAACAGGTCAGGGGAGCAACTACAGTCAGCTAACAGTTATTCAAGATTCATGCCTTGTGCCTGATTTTGGGCATGATTTCTGATACCAGCCTAGGGTGCAGGTCAGCAGAAGGTGAGTCACTGGGTCCTGAGGCAGTTACAGCAAGTGACTGGAGTGAGGAAGACATCAGGGAGAATCTAAAATGGCGGAGCTCTTGCCACTTCAGTATTAACTCCTAAAACACACTGTGTATATTTACTGAATGACTTAACTTTGGCTCAATATATGCTTATGTGTGTGTGTGTGTGTGTGCAGTGATTCTAGAGGACAATACAATTTACTAAGACAGTGAACAAAGGTCTAGGGGAGAACACTGTAAAATACTGGCAAGCATGTAATAAGCATGTACCTTAAGAGGGCATCCCTACAGGAATGTTAACTTCTGGAACAAGAGAAATGAATTTTGAATAGTTGCTCTTACATACTTACTCATAGCTTAAGATCTGACAGAATGCTGGAGCACAAGTTCTAGTTCCTGGTTCAGCCTGTACCACTGGTGAACACAGGAGCCTTGTGACACGAGTTGCCCCTTTCCTGTCACAATGTAGGTGCTCTTCAAATAAA
The DNA here is from genome assembly GCA_004027205.1 of Ctenodactylus gundi. Classification (NCBI taxonomy): domain Eukaryota; kingdom Metazoa; phylum Chordata; class Mammalia; order Rodentia; family Ctenodactylidae; genus Ctenodactylus; species Ctenodactylus gundi. Next base: position 119,189 of record PVKB01002299.1, read on the forward strand.
TGCCAGTCTTGTCATGAGCTAACTGTCCTGTTGGTCTTTCCTTATTTCCTTTGTTGTCTCTGATAGTCCGGTGGTAAGTAACTGTTGGAATACTCATTGGAACATGGGAAACATCTGAAGCTTGTCAGAGCCCTGTTTTGTTTTTGTGTATGTGTGTACCTTTGAGGCGAGAACTCATAGGAACATTTCAAGGTGGGATATTCATGTTCACAGTGGGAAATAAATACCATAACAAGACATGAAAAAATTACACTTATGATATTAGATTAAGCATGAGGAACTGTGAGTATGGCAGAACTTTCATGGTAGGCTGGGCGGGCCATTCTCTTGTCCAGCCCAGATTATCTTTATGTAGAGTTTAGTCTGCCAATTCAGGGGAAAGTCCCTGGTACAATCCCCTCTAGGGAAACAGATTTCCATTTCAGCCTATCAAGTAAGTCCTAGACAGCGATAGGCAGGGCAAGACTTATTCAGGAAAAAACCCACATTCTGACCATTCCCTGCCCTCTCTGCCTCCCTTTTCTAAGTACATGTTGATGTTGATATGAGGTTTGACATAAAGTGTTAAAGGATTGTCTCATACAAATGGTGTAGGGCCGGGCAGCCTTGAAACTTGTGTAGGGCTAGGCTGAAGGGAAGAAATCAAGGAGATCCTGTTAAGAGTTACTGGAGCATCTAAGATCTGTAGAGGGAGGCCTCAGTGTGACCAACATTCACCAAACATCATTGTGTAATTGAAGTCTGTGCTTTGGATTGGAAGATGGGCACTGAGCATTAAAATTTTTAACAAAGCCAATGAAAAAATTTAAACCATGCTTTTGACAACTGAGTCCAAAGAATATACAATGTAAATATATATATTAATATTTACATTTTTAAAATAAAATAGTCATTATGGTGACATGGTTAAACAAATGTCACATGCACATACAAGTTATTTGAGAAATAATGCTAATTCCACAAAGGAGCTATTGTTTTTACTGTAGCAATGGAGTGCACTCAGAGGCAGCAGGAGTGATGTTCTGAGTTGCTTCTCTGATGCTGATAATGATTTGCCCTGAGCCCCCCCGTGTCCCTGCTCTGGCCCTCTCCCCACCAGCAGCATTGGTTGGGTGCACTCTGTGGTCATGGCCCTCTTCTCTTTCCACCTTTGTCTTGCTCACTAGGTGTGCAATTGTGAGTCTACTGTCATTAACACTGTGCTCTAAGCAGCTAATTAAAACATTCACACAAAAGAACTATTACGTTGAGACCCATAACATTCGTCTGGAAAGCAGGTCTTTTAACAGACCAACTGTTCCTTCCCTCCAGGCTTTGGCAGCAAAGACCCCCTTTGAACCCATCAGGATGTTCTTGGATTTGGGTGCGGGCTATGCAAGGTTTCCCCACAGAGAAGTTCAAGGTGACTCTAAAATTAACTTTTGAAATATTTTTAAAGAAGAAAAAGAATAATTTTGAATATATAGATCCTTTAAATTTTAGAGTTAGTTTCATAGCAAATATTAATCAAACCGTCTGGTTTTCCTGAAAGCTATAACATCATGTAGGTTTGGCTTTGAATTTTAAGCATTTTTATGGAAATTAATTTAAAAAATACTATATGATTTTACTTCAGGCACTAACTTACCATTATGATTTTATTCAGAAATTATTATTAATTAACATACCTTAAAGAAACAGTTAAATTTTTCTTAATATGTTAGGTAGATTACAAGGTAAAATGAGAGATTGTAACTGGAGGGTGCCATGAAGTTGATTAAATTCTCATTAAATAAAGAGATACAGTTTTTAAATCTAGGGACAATTTTGAAAATAAAAGGAAGGGTTGTAAGCATTATCGTTAGCATTTGCGTTGAAGATTTTTTTACAGTTACCATAGTAGCTGTCCCCCTCGCCTTTCTTAATTTCCACACATTGTCTACCCTCTGGTCCCCAGCATGCAGGAGGCACCGGCGGTGTCTCTGAGGCGCCAGGGTGGCTGCGCCGGTGCCCTTGGTGCTTGTCCTGCCAGGTGCCTAATCGGCTTGGCTGGGGTCACTCCAGGTGAGCCCTCTCAGAGCTGAGACTCATGTCACATTAGCCTTGGTGACACCTTTAATGTTTGTGATATTTCTCTCCCCGTATTTCAAAAAATGCCCAGGGATTTGTAAGGTTATGCATAGAACTCAATTCCAGCTACATTCAAAATATTTTTTAAATGGAGAGTGCAAACCATTTTTCCCCATTTTATTGACATCTATATGTGCAAAATTCAAGGTTTACAACAGAGTTGAGCATTTTGTGCACATATGTATCTTGTCAGGGTGACAAGGGCTTTCCCACTCTCTTTCTGTCCCTCCCTCTAACCTCCCCTCCCTTCCTCCTCCCCTACCCCCCTGTTGCACTTTGTTTTTCGTTTTAAGTTCCATGTGAGTTGTTATCTGGGACTCTTGTGCAGAACATTTAAAAATGCAGTTAATTTCATTCTATAATTTATCTCTGAATCTATTTTTGTGAAATACACTTATATACATATGTGTATATTGCTAACAGAACAAATATCTTTTCTCTAGAATAATTTTTGGGTCTATTCAAAGCTGTTTATAGCTTACCTGGCTTATAATTAAGTAGGCTTTAAAGGAAACATCAACGATCTTTACTTCATGTCCAAATAAGCAACATCTGCCGCCATCCTAAGCAAGAGATACGTTACACTCAGCATCCAGCGTTTCTCCTTTCACAAGTTCATGTTGTTTATTATTGAATTCTTTATTACCAGTGTCCCTCATGCACATAGTGACTCCCAAAAGCCCGAGACTCTTCTCTCTTTATCCCTGTGTTTCAAGGATCTATCTAGAAAGGTGCCTGGCATTGTTAAATGAATACACAAAGAAGTGAGCAAAGATAGCAATTTTTAAAATGTCAGGTACATAGTGTCTCATTTTGCTTGTCTTCTAAGGAAGGAAAATAAAAGGTCCTTTGCAGGATTGCTGTGAAGATTAGGTGATGCGGCGTAGGTATACTTTCAACCTGATTCCTAAAAAGAAAGAAGTCAGTTGCTCACCAGTTCTAGAGAGTGGAACACCAGTGTGTCTTATCAACCCTCTGGGAGGCGTTCTAGGAGTTTGTTGGAAAATTCTTGGTTATAAAAGGAGAAGCCCCGGTGTGTATCAGGCAACATCGCAGATGGTCTTAAGAGGTTTCCTGCCATGCCCAGGAGACCTACACACAACGGAAGCACTGAACCACAGGGGACTTTTCATTGCCTCACTAGACATCCATATAGGTGAAAAAAAGAAAAACCCAAAACCCTGTTAATAGTTATAGAACTTGGAATCTAATTCCTTATTATGTGGAAAAACGAGATGGTTCTTTTGATTTTTTTCAGATATTCTTGTTGATTTCAAGCTAGAGTCTCACTATGTTGTCCTGGCTGGCTTAGACCTCCTGGGCTTAAAAGTGATCTTCCGGCCTTGATGCCTTGTATAGCTGGGATTATAGGCCAACACCACAACTTCCAGAATGACACAAACTTTTTATTGGGTCATCAGGAAAATGGAACTACCATACAAATCAAGTGAAGCTTTGAATTCTTTTAAATAACAATGTTCAAAGAAGGGCTCAGTAGCTGTACTACTTTACTGGTAATGGCTTGTTTAAAAATATTCTAATCATGTGGAAGGATTTGCCGTGAAAAACTTCTCCCACACCTATCCCTAGTCCCACTACTAAAAGTAATGCTTTAAATAATTTCTGATTTTAGGTCAATAAAAATTACAATATGATCATAACTTGTTAACTTATGTTAATTATCTTTTAATAGCTGAATGTGGTGGTTTAGCCCTGTAATTTCATCTACCAGAGAGGCTGAAGCAGTAGGATCTCTAGCTCAAGGTCAGCCTAGGAAACTTAGGAGAACTTGTCTAAAAAATAATTTTAAAAAAGGGTTGGGGAAGTAATGTGGTACATTCAGTTCTAAGTACCACATTTAAAAAAGGGAAAAGAAATGAAAGGCAATATAAACTAAACGAAGCTAAAATCTATATTGACTTGTCTTGGTGCATCAATCTTAGGCAATATTTATTGGTGTATTTAATATTTTCTTTTCCTTTCCCTCTAACTTGTATTTTTGTAGTTGTTTATTGTTTTTACATAAACAAAATAGCCTTCTCCACTTTTTCCTGTAGACTTTTTCTAAAAAGTTAAGTGAAAATGGTAAAGGGTCAATTTTAGTATGATGTAATATACATGGGAAAAACAGCAGGTGCAAACAGATTGATTAAAAAAAAGAGGACATGAACTACCTATCCTTTGGTGTTTAAAATCACCCTTCTGATGTTCCAAGGGAATCCTCACTGGTTGGATCAGCTTGTTCTGCGGCCATTGTTCCTGTATGTCACCTGTCCTTGGTGGGGACCCTGCCCGCTACGTTTGTTCAGTATCTACCCGGCATCTTTTCCATAGGGTTTCACAGAAGATAATTTTCTCTTATTTACTGTTTATATCTCCCAAATGTCCCTCCTCTTATTTCTTCTCTTACAAATAATAACTTTTGTTAATTTCTTACCAAGGTGTAAAGAGGAAATTATTTCCTGGTGCTTGTTGATACTAAAGAGAAATACGCCATCGGCTTCTCCGTGAGATATATTTTCCGCTGTGGAAATCGTCTGGTTCTTTCTCCTTACTTTCAGAATATAAGTCAATTATTAGTAGAGACAATTTCTTTAATCGTCATGCTTAGACTTGGCAGATTTTGTCAAACAAAATATGTAGCTTTTTAAATATTGTAGACATTTTGAGTTAAAACGAGATTTTTTTTTTTTTGATTTTATTATTCCTCCCTTCTCTTTTTCTGTCTGGTTCTCTTCTGGAACTGTTGCAGATATTTGAATTTGAGACTCTATCCTGTTTCTAAACTCTGCTCTTATTTTGTCATCGTGGCAAACAACTTTGTCTTTTTATTTTTTTCACTTTCTTATTTAAAAAGTGGGGATAATAGCAGTATCTTATTAGATTGTTCAGTGATATTGACGCCCAGGGCAGTGTCTACAAGGACCTAAATATGCACTCTGCCACATGGCCTAGGCAGGGGTGGGAAAGCTATTTTCTGCCAAGCGCTGCTTGGATATTTAGGACATATTCACAGGCCGTACAAGACTGTCAGTGTGAAAATTAGCTATGTTGGATACTAAATTTAATTATCATATAATTAACTTACCTCGACTACGATGGTTGCTTTGGTGAGGCTAGACCAAATGATTTTGCAGACTAAATTTTTCCCACCTCTAGAGTAGGCAGACATGTTCTCAATTATTATATTCTGAAGAACTCCTTTCAACTTAAATGCATCTTCAAATTTTTATTTGCACTCTACTTTTAATTACTCAACTGTGGGTAGTTTATTTGTTTTTGCTTCTTGCAAATGCTGCCATTGTTCAGGCTCAGTATCCTTATCAGAGTAAGTTGCTGTTTTTTCAGCGAGAATATTTTGTTTAAATCCAATCCTCAAAAGTCTGGGAAATGCCTTTATTTGGCTCTTTCTCTTCAAAAAAAGAATATGAACATGCTGCTTGGGATCTCATCTTGCTGTTCATCTATTTTTATGGACAACTTGTCCTTTCTCCTTTGGTTTAAGATTTTTTTCCCTTTAGTGTCCTATAGTTTATCTACAATTGACTGAAATGTTGAATTCCTTTCATATTTTCCTTATTGCTTGCTTTAATTTTAGGATTTATATCTTCAGTTTTGAAGAATTCTCAACCATTGTCTCTTGAAACATTGTCTCTCCTATTTTCTTTGTATTATGTTTCTCACATGCATATTAGATGTTTACATTTTATTTTCATACCTTATAATCTCATTATTATTCTCAATCTCCTTATATCTGAACAATATTTGATTTTTTTCCTCAGGTCTATTCTTTAGTTCAGTAATTTTTTCTTCAACTCTGTCTAGTTTGTTATTTAGTTCATCAATTTTGTTTCAGATTTAAATTCCTATGTGTTTCATTTATCTCTATATCTTTCATTTTATTACATTTTATTTTGAACTGTTTTTTAAAAAGTCATGTTTCTTATGGTTCCTATCCCCTTTGACATTTACACTTCTCTTCTCTTCTCTCTCTCTCTCTCTCTTTCTCTCTCTCCCTCCCTCCCTCCCTTCCTCCTTCCCTCCCTCTCTTTCTTTCTGGTTCTAGACATTAAACTCAGGGACTCACACGCAGAAGGAAATTACTCCATCACTGAGACATATCACTGATCTTTTTATTTGTCCTACTTGAAGGTACACTTTTGCTAGTTGGACAGGCTAAACTTTCAATCATCCTGATTTAAGATTCCAAGTATTTGGTATTATAGGCCTGTGCCACCACCACCCACTTTAAAACACTTTAGATAAAATTATTTTATGATCTAGTTAGAAACATTATGTTATCTTCAGTTTTGGAGATGCTAATGTCTGTTGTAGTTTCTCACTCTTACTGTGTTCAACCATTTTGCATATACTTTCCAATTTTTAAAAACAATAAAGACATCGTTAATGAATTTTGGGTTTCCGGTGATAGTACTCAGGTCCTGGTTGTAGCAGAGTTGATACAGAACGGTTTTAAGTTTGCTTTTTCCAAGTACCCAGATGTGTTGAGACAAGACTGTCTGCCACTGTCTTTTTTACCTTTTTCTTTGTTGTTGTTGTTAGAATTTTTTTGGAGAGTTTCTAACCAAATAATTCAAAATTCTGCTTGCAAATTTTTGTGTGGCTCTAATATATTTTTCCCTACTACTGAGCTCTGTGCAAAAATAAGTTTCCTTGCTATTCCCATGAGTTAGAGAGTAAGTAGTACTTTCCTGGTCTTTCGCTGAGAAGCTTAGTTAGGGGGGATCTGAGGTTTAGTCACTGCCTATGTGCATGCCACATCTCTTCTATCTCCAAGTGATGTTAGAACCCAAGTGCTTAATTGTTAAGCTCCATTTCTTAATGTGACAACTCCCTATCTCTGTAGCTCTCACTTTTTTAAAAAAGTTCTCCAGTTTTCCAATTTTTCAGGGTTTTTTTCCTCTTGCTTTTGCCATTTGGAAATTTTTCTATCTTGTATTTTAAATTTTCATGTAGCATTACTTAATTTGGCCCCATATTCGCACTGCCTACCTATTTGCCCCAGAGACTTTATTATTATTTATCTGTTTTATTTTCTAATTATCTGTTTTCTCTGAAGACATTTCTCCTTTTCTGAGCTATTAGTTTTCCCTATGTCACTAAAATCCTCGTTTTGCATTCATATTTTTTAACAATTCAGTTGATTATTGGAGGCATTTGGTGTAGGTATCTTTGGAAGTTGTGTGGTTCTATTTTTGACATACTACTCCCTTAGATAGGAGATAGCAAAAATATAATACAACTTTTTGCCAGCACACTGGACACTTCATTGTCATTGAAATCGGGGGAATTTTACTCTTCCTTTACGAAGTACCTGTCTCTGAGCTAGCAGCTCCCTAGAACCTACTTGGAAGCAGACATTCTTATTTCTAGTGTTTTGCGTAGAACTCTTCCTTCCTTCTTTTTTCTACGTAAACTTGAACTTTTTCTGGCCATTCTTACTTTCATTTTTCTTACGGCTACATTGTTCGGAAACCCTTTTTGTATTTTTCAGTGAAACCTCCCTGATGAGGAGAGGTGGGGACCTGAACTCAGTCCGCCATCCTAAACCAGAAGCACTTACCTGTGTTTAGAGGCAAATGTCTGAACAGAATAAAGAAGCAGATATATTTTTAAGTTTGTATGATAAAGTAGGGCCTAAAAATATGTAAGTACACAAATGTACAACATGGATTTTATGAGGTGAATGCACTCATGTAATTAGATCAAGAAACTAACACTACCATCAAGATCTCAGTTTTGTCAGTTAAGATAGGAGATTTGTCCTGAAAAATTGTCAGACTAGCTGCAAGGACATAGCAGCCTCTCTTGCCATTTATTTGGGGCCCTCCTCAGCTAGAAGAGAAATGTTTCTGATGTTCTTTAATTCTTTCTTTTTCTTTTTTTTGGACTCACAGCAGTTCTCCTGTCTCAGCCTCCCAAGTGCCACCACACCCAGCTTATGTGTTGCTGGGGAATCGAACTCGGGTACTTGGTGTTTGTCTAAGTGCTTTAACTGCTGAGCCATTCCTCCAACCCTCTTCTTCAATTCTGATTCCAAGTCTCATTATACTTCTGGATGTTTGGTTTTCTTTCAGGCTCAATAAATATTCTGAAGGCTTCCCTGAGTGGAAAAGCAAGATTGAATTTTATCCCTGAGGGTGAAGGATAAAAGACTAGGAGTGGCTGCCGCCACCTCAGCCCTCCCTCTGAGCACTGAGCCACACCTGCATAAGAGACCTTGGATAATTTTTTTAAGGACATTATTTTGTTGTTTATAATAGATTGTCCTTATACTGTCACTGCCACCAGAGTCAGTCTTACTACTTCAGGAAGTTTAAAGGATATAATGGCTTCATCTTTTTGAACATGAATTTGAAAAATTTAGAAGTGTATCAGGCAGGGTTTTATGTGAAGAAATATGATTAGTGATAATGAAATGAAAATTTACCAAACATGTTTTTACTAAACTTTCTCTGTGTTCAACAGTGAAAACTATGATGCCTTTCTGATTTTCTCAGCATTTTCTTTTACATGAGTGTCTCCGTTAGTCCTTATTACAATTAGAAAATAAACAATTCAGGATTTTCCAAGCAAAGTAAAAATACACAGTCGTACTGCATTTACCTGTACAACCACATTTGGTGCTTAATTTCATGCAGTTGGGTGAGGCTTTTATCCTTCATTGTGTGTAACTGCTATCATTGCTGTTCATTTTTTTCTGTTGCTAGTAAAAATGAATGAGAATCACATGTACACACACAGAAAAATCTAAATAAAACTGATAATAGGAATAAAAGGAACATCATGTAATAACAAAAAATTCAAATTCTGAAGGAAAAAAACCGACCCAAATATAAATCACTACCTTATTGTCTATAAAATGTGACCTGCCTTTAAAGGGCTTCTCTTCGAACTACACTATTTTCTTTATTCTCCCCCATTCTTCTTTCCGTGTTGAAAAGCATCGATAATCAGAGTGAACTAGTCTTGTCTTCACCCATAAGAACGAAGAAGAAACTGGAAATAGACTTAATATTATCCTTTGGACATAAATACACGGAATGAAATTCTTTGGAGGACATTATTCATCTACAAGTCTTGATAATTTGATGCTGGTTGTGTGTAATATGTGTTAATTACACATTATGTTTTTTAAAAAATCCTTTTTTTTTTGTTGAACAGTGTAAATGTCAGTCTCATTAGCCGCCATTATTACCTGTCAGAAAGAAGCTGCTTTTAATGAATGATAATCCGCCTCCTACTTCTGTGGATGCCTAGAAATGTGAAAAACTTATTTTCATATTCATCTTATATTCAGTGCTAGTAACCCTTTTCCTTTCTTTCTGTGTGTTTAGAAAACAACCTATAAATTGGAGAAAAGGAAACTTGGCCTCAACATAAATGATTAACTTGAACTCATTCAAATTCATCCATAAGCAGAAGAGACGGTGAACTTATGCAGCATAATGAGTGATTAACAAGTAGTTTTAAAGGTGAAGGTAGGGGAATTATAACTTCTGATTTGATGTCGATTGTTTCAAATGTCCACCGTTAGCCTGAACAGCACAAACGACTCCATTGTTGCTGTGTTTCAGCGGGAAAGTTTCTATTAGACCCGCTTGCCAATGGGTTTTGATGAGATAGGCTTCTCTAAAGAATCCCCTGACAGCTCAAGGTGAGGACTTGTAAGTTCCCCCCAGTTCCCTGCTATGGTTACTGAAGCAATGACAATCCCACTCTTTGCTTTTAAAGAATTTTTATATCCATCATCTGTTTACCTTGACTCCCACAGTAATGTGTGGCTACATTGCACAGAGTCTGCTAGAGAAGACCTACCTCATATGTTTACTTTATGCTGACGCTAAAACTCAAAAAAGGAAAGTGCTTTGCCCAGGATTGAAGCACCAGTTCCTAGGCAAAAAATTACAGTTTTAAATGCTGTTTGGTTGATAGACGACACACAAAAGGCACATAAGAGGCACATAAGAAATATTTACTAAATGACACAAGTATTCACCTTGAAATATGCTCCAAACTCAAAGACCTAGAAAAGGTGATGATATCGATGATATTTCAATAATATTAGAATGAAAGCTTTGAATTGCACTTGATTTTCTTTTCCTACTCTGTCCCTGACCTGCTGTGTGATTGAAAATCTGATTCACAATGCTATTTGAAAAGTAGGAACTTCTAAAGAGCTATTGAGCTATGTAAGTGTTTTACTGGGGAACGCCCGCAATAAAGCATTGAATATCAGTGTTCACTAAGGGAATATGGAACACCTAGCCAAGAATGGCCATTGTTTAGGAACTGCCGTAAGTGCACTGACTTCCTTGTCCAGGTACCAAACTCCACTTTAATTGCCAGTGAAATCTAGAGAGGTCAGGGTCACCTTGTTAAAGAGTGAAATCCTTTTTAGGACTTTGTATCACTGTGGCAAAAAAAAAAAAAGTTCACTAAGTGAAATTAGCTGTCATGCTGTAAATTTCAAATACTGTATGAAAGTGAAGCCAACGATAGTCTAGGATAAATGTATGGTCTATTTACTTATATACTTTTGGTGATGCTCATCTGGCAGTTTTAAGAGTTAAGAATGTTTTTCTCCTTCCATTTTATTTGGTAAACTTTACCTGTCATATCATTCTGAATTTTTCAACGAATCCTGCTATGTATGTTGATCTGCAGTCCATTGGTTATTTCCCTGTTTAAGGGCTGATAAAGTTGTCATCAGTTGCTGACTGTTCACAGTCTCCGTTAGCAATTTTCCAAAGTCCAGCACGTTAAGCAATGGCAGCAGGTGGTCTTGGTTTAGTCTATTAAACGGTTCTTCTTCCCTTTTTGTACCAGTGTTCCCAGCTCTTCTTTCTAGATGTTTCTCTCCCTCTGTCTAATTCTGTAGCGCTCCTCTAGAGCGGTCAGCATCTTCCTATGATCTCTGCTTCCCAATCCCATCCACAGATGGGACATGTGAGATAGACTTGGGTAAGCAAATATGGCCTCCCTTTGGTCAATGGTTGACAGCTGGGCATATGAGCCAGGTGAGAATGAGGAATGCTCTTCCAGGGACTGGGCTACCTCTGTGCATGAGAACGGTCCTGCTTGCTTTTGAGCTCACGTAACAGGGAAGCTGCAACTGTGAATCTACTTGCAGCCATCTTCCCAACTGCAGTGCTGTTACTAACCCTTTAAGCAAGGTATCCTTTCTCTTAGAAAAACCTTTTTATGTTAGTATGTTATTTATTTTTTAAAAATAAAAGTTATATAAAACATAATGTCATTTTGTTCAGGTAAATTAAGTTACTGAACATTAAATAAGAGAAATTAGAATATTTAATCCCAATAAGTAGGAACTCAAAGTTAGCATAATGTAGCAAATTAAAAACAGCTACACATTTTGCCCTTTTAGAAATAAAATTCTTTTTAATATTTACTTGCTCCAGTATTCTGTTTCTCTTGTGATATGGTAGGCATTAAGTTGCTTTTAGTATATTTTAATTTAAAAAATCTATGTTCTCTTCTAGTGTCTGATTTGAGAAAATTGTTTACAGTTCTTTCTATGCTACAGTCCATATTAGGTCATGCAAGAATTTTAAGGAAAAATACTTACCTAACTTCAGTAGCTCAAGCTGTACTTTTTTCTGTATTAAATATCTTTCTTTTTTGAATGTACAAACATTTACCTTTCAGTACTCAACTAAGGAATATGAAATATAACGTCTCTCTTTTTCTTACATTTTCTAGACTTATGAATTTTATTGATATAGTTCTCACCTTATATGGACTGGTTGGTGAAGCCATGTTAAAGAATACCAACAAGGATATAGTAAGATACAGAAAAAAGGAACTTTTAGCAAATCACCCCAATAAAGGGCCCTGCTGGTCCCAGAGAAGTCGCGAAAGATTTGGCCAGTGCAGGTCATTCTAGGGGTGGGAAGTTGAGCTAAAGACTGGTGATTTGAGTGGTGAAGTGAGTCAGATGCACAAGTTTAAATGTGTTAAATATTGCATGGTTTCTCTATTTGGGAAGCCCAGAACACAGGCATTATATCTATAGAACCAAATGGTGTGATAGTGGGAGCTATGGGTGGATGGGGAGGGTGTGGGAGGGCCAAAAATGGGGAGGAAAATGGATTGTAATATTGATGTGATACATATGTACACAAACCACTCGAGTTCATTGTAAACATCATGCGTTGCATATGTATATTAATAATCATGGGAAACATAATTTAATGATTATATTCATAAATCTTATATGGAAAAATTGATTTTGAAGTTTTGTAATTACATTTGTAATAAATACTTATTGATTAGGGGAATTGCAGTCAAAGTCAACCTTAGTACTTTTCTCTAGTATTTCTACCTTGAGGAAGTTGTTATGAGAGGCTGGAGGCACAGCTCAGTGGCTAAGGGCACTTGCCGGGCAAGAGCAGGGCCCTGGGCTCGATTCCCAGCACCACATAGGCTGAGCATAGTGGCACAGGATACCTCTGTAGAAAATAATGAATAAACAAAAAATAAAGACCTGCCCCACTGAGCCTGGAAAAGAAACCTACCAAAGACCGGGAAATTATTATTTATCTCAAACATTGCAACTTATCAATAATAAACTTTTAAATAAACATCATTGCTTTGAAAAATGTGAGTACCTCCGGCAATTTCAAGATAATTACAAACATCACATTCAGCGCTCATGCTGTTTTTCTTATACCATTAGTTTTACTTCAAATATTGTGACGAATTACTGCTGAGCAAACCAATTTTTAAATCTGAAACTTCTTGCTTTCCTGTAATAGATACTTTACACTCCTGAATCACCCCTGGAAGCAGAGAAGCCTGCCTCCACTTGAGTTCTTGGGGAATGACAACATCCACATGACTGTCGCATAGCAGAATCAAAAGGGATTTTCGAGTGGTTTGCAATATATTTTAATGTTTCCTTGAAGCTGAAACTGTTGAACAGATGTTGGATAATGTAAAAGGTGATGGCATTTAAAAAAACTTTCCTGAATTTTTCATTATCAAATTTGCATACAGGAGAGTAGGAGGAGATATAACATGCCTAAATGTGATTTTTTTGAAGATCTTCTTTTATGATCTATTATGTTTACACTTACATTTCTAGCACTATTGTATGCCTGACCTCTCAAATTAGTTTTGCTTAAAGTTTTGAAATCTAGCCCACTAAAATTGAATACAATTCTTTTATAGCCAAATGTTCTGTTAAATATTTGCATTTTGGCAGTCTGCTAGTATAACCGTTATTTTTAAAAATATTTTTAAAAATTGACTTATACAATAATTTACATATTTATGGACTATATTGTGATATTTCATTATACAATCTTCAGATCAAGATAATCATATTCATGTCCTCGTTTATTATTTCTTTGACTGCTGGAAACAGTGAAAATCTCTTCTCCAAGCTACTCATAAGTATAGAACTAGCGGTCAACCAACCTTGCTGTACTATGCTATAGGGCATTACAAATTATTCTTTCTTTCCACATGTACTCTGCCTCTCTCCCCCACCCCCAGCTTCTCCATTTCTAATAATCACGATTCAATTCTCTACTTCTATGAGATCAATGTTTTTAGCTTCCATATATGAGAGTAGGCAGTATTGTCTTTCTGTGTCTGAATTATTTAGCATGATGTTTTCTGTTCCCACTCATCTTACTGTAAATCCTAAAATTTTGTATGAGTAATAATAATTCAAAAAATCCTACTTAGCTTTATGAAAATTGGATCTATGGTAAATGAGGGATATTTAACATTGCTTTGTGTCACCGAAATAGCTTCATTCATTAAATATGTTATAACTTTTTTAATGTTGCTGTTTGAGAAGAGGGTCTGAATAGATGGGATCACGATGGCCTCACACACGCAACCCTCTTGCCTCAGCCTCCCAAGTAGCTGGGATTACAGGCATGAAGTTATTATGCCTTGTGTCATTGCGCCTATGATTTCAATTATTTGCTTTTATATTTCATTCTGTAAAGAGTAGAGAATTACTGGACGTTTGTATCTTATGTAGACATTCTGCCATATCATTATGAGATACTGCTATGGGTTCTGCCGGATGAAAAGCATTTCTACTCTTGGGCTCATCCAGTGTTTTTGATGATTTCCTGATCACTTTGAATTGTCTTGCTGTAAACAGAATCATGTAGAGGCTCAACAGAGCTCAAATGATTTATTTTTCATATTCTTTCTCATATTTATTGTTCAGTCACAAATACTTTAAGTTATATTGTACTTTTGAATATTCAGTACTATTAGTGTTGGCATGTAAAATACAAAGTGAATGCTGGTATACGTCACTCATTCTTCAAACTATTGGTTTTTGAATCCATAAAAAATTAAAATATAAATAAAATGCAAATACTCTGTGGCTGAATAAAACAGCTAGAGGGTAAGAGCATTTGTCCTGCCTTGGACGATTGGTGGATGGTACAAGCATGGTAAGAATCTTCAAACATCCTACTTGTAATGCGCTGTCATTTTTATAGTTTAAATGCCTCATTTGAGAAAAATAATTTCCAATAAAGTGGTATGGTATGTAATGGCTGTATTTTATGGTAATATGCCTGTGATCTAAAATCCATTTAACTTACTGAGTCCTTTGGTTTTGAAAATTTGGTTTTAGAGCAGCAGGAATAATACAGTGGTTAAAGCACTTGCCTAGCAAGTACAAGTTGCTGGGTTCGATTCCCCCATAACCATACCAACTGGAAGTGGCGGTGCACCTCCGTCATCCCAGCGCTTAGGAGGGTGAGCCAGGAGGCTTGCTGTGAGCTTGACGCCATCCTGAGCTCCACAGTGAGTTCAGGAACAGCCTGGACTTAAAGAGTGATGCCCTGTCTTAAAAAGATCACAGTTTGGGTTGGCAGTGAAGGTAATTTCACCCTCTTTGTAAAGACAGTAGGTGTCTACACCACATTTTGCTGAAAGTAGTAATTATGTTTACTTTTCCTTTTGTTGTACGTTGATGTCTATTTTCACAGCATACATAGTCAATATTCCAATACTTTGATTTTTTTCTATAGTGGCTTTCCTTGATCTATTTTAAGATTTTTATAAATTAGAAAATATTATTTTCTGATAGAGAACAACAGTGTCATTATTATTTTAGGAAAATGTAGTATTCTGAAGTAATTGTGTATGAGAAGCCATCTTACTTAACCCCAGTTAAATTTGCACTGATGAATTTTTCCATAGCAAAAGGTAACAACTGCCATCTTATAAGTATTAATTATTACCTAACAATGCCTGATTTGTGTCCACAAAATATGACATTGCTTGTGACTATTGATTATTTTATGGACATTAGGATCACTGTGAGTAATGTAAAGATATATTTAAATTGAGAGCTCAGAAATACTATTCTCACAAAGCACATAGCAGACAAATGTTATAAACTATAATTTAAAATATCCTATCTAATGCAGCATACCATAAGGGATTTTTTTAAAAAAATTGAGATACTGGGTAATCAACGTATCAGTCGACAAACAATAATGACGCTGAATTCAGAAGGGCAGGCTATTTTATATGTGGTTAGAGCAGCTAGATTCGGATCATTCAATTCTGTATTTTATACTTTAAAGCAGAATGGCATATGTTGACCATATTAGAATAACTTACTGGACATCCATCTGCCAGAAGTGTTTGCACAATGAATGTAGAAGCTGCTAGTATTTGGAGTCAGCAAAACCATAATTGTAGAAATAAAGGAGTCTGCAAAGTAAATGACATTCCCTCATATGTAGTGTCCTCGTGCAGTGCAAACTTAAGCGAACTTACCGGCAGCCATGTTCCAGCCCCTGGGAGAAAGCTGTCTGACTGAGCCTTGCCAGCACCTAAGGGCCGGTGAGCTAAATCTGGTGCGCTTATCAAGCCTCTCTGCATCCGGGCCTCACCTCATATAGTATGACTGGAAGAATACAGTTCTTGCTGGTGGTAGGTAGGCCCTGGCAGCCGGGTCCACGCAGTACTAATACGGAGAACACAGCAGCCATAAACTGGGACGTTTTATTTCTGTCACCTAGGTGAAAGGTTTTTGACCATTGTGAGCCCTCCCTCCTTCCATTTGTGAACACATTGGCAAAAGAAATTTTTCCAAAAGAGTTAAAAACAACATAGAACAGAGATACATGTGTTCCTATGTTCATAACAACACAACTAACAATAGCTAAAATGTGGAAGACACCAAAATACCCATCCACAGACCAATGGATACATAAATTTGGTATTTACACACAATAGAATACTATGCATCTTTAAAGACAGATAGGTTGGAGTCTTTTATAGGTAAATGGAGGCAACTTGAGACCATCATGCTTAGTGAAGTGAGTCAGAAGCAGAAGGTGAAATACCAAATAGTTTCTCTGATATTAGAAAATCAGATCACAATTATTTTATAAAACTTATAGTGGGAAAAATGGGAACTGGAGTGGTGGGGGGAGAGAGTGGCAGGATCAAAAAGGAAGAGAAGAAGGATTTGTAATTCTGCCATGATATGTACATGCACAAAATACTCAAGATCAATGTAAACTTTATGTATTGCACTTACTCATCCCAATAAAATGGGGGGGGGGGGGGAGGAAATTAGAAGCAGAAAAAAGTTTGCTCTTTGCTTGCACATGTCATGGATACCAAGGTTCAAAGCGGCCTTAATGCATGTGGTTAAGGGGTGGGTGTCATTCGAAGTCAAGGGTTTGAGTGAACAGAATGATATGCTGGAGTTGGGCTAGCGGGTGAGGCCCCCCCCCCCCCCACACCCCGCCTCAGAGGAAAAGAACTGGTCACAAAAAGAATTGGCCAGGCCAATTTTTAACAAGGTAACAATGTGTTTAACACATACTTGTTGAATACAATTTGTTGAGTGTATATTGGTCAAATGAGGTATGAATATCACACTTTGAGAACGATAAAGCAAGATACTACTTATTGCACAAATTTGTGGCCTACCAGTCTAGGGGAAAATAAAAAGACCAGGTGTCAGACCAGTATCTCCCAGTCTCAGCTGCGCCCTAAATCACCTGTATCAGTGTATCAGTGCGTTAAGGTAGAGGTTCCTCAGCCCCACTCCAGGGATATTGACTCATAGGTGTGAATTGTGCCAAGGAACATTTATAAAACTGCAAGCCTCTATGGTTTTCTATTCTTTCCCCAGTATGATTCTTCCAATTCTCTTCTGTCCTGAAGCACAGAAGTAGTATGCTTCTAAAAGCAGTCACTTAAAAGAAATTTACAACTGTCTAATATGCATGTGTCACCATCAGGAGTATCACAGGTGATACCAACACAAATAAGATTCAGTTTATAAAGAGCTCAGGCTCTATTGGGAGGTAAAAGGTAGCTGAAAATGATAAGGTTGAGGGCAAAGTTGTCACATTACCTGTCCCAGTCATAAGAAATCTGAAGTGTTCTGCTAGGTCCTGGCTTCATAGTCTGCGAACAAGGTCATTGTCACAGCTTCTCAGAGATAGAGTAGCAAGTGAATTGCTATTTACTAGTTAGGAAAATTTAACACAGTGATTCTTTGTCTTTTGATAAAGATAGGGACACTTCCTGCCTTATACTAATATAAACAGAGATTTGTGTTTTAGGATTTAAGATTCCACTGAGGTTCCATATGCCCTCTTTTCAATACAGTTCTGGATATATTGTCTACGTTTATTTAAAAATATAAAAGTGCTTCCTGAATTGATCTATAATTTATAAGGACATTATTATAATTACAAATACAGAGTTGTTATTCTGCATTTATCATGTTAGAATGAAAGCTTACTGCTTATGATAATTCCTTCCCCCTTTTGCTCTGATTTATTACTTGTCTGACCCAAGTTCTGTGCACCCTATCGCTGTTCTCCGTACACCTCCCATGTCACCGAGGAATGTTAACAACAGAATGTTCGTTTACATGCTTCTAAGATGGCATTCTCTATAATTAATTGCCATTATAAATATTCTCCTGTATATAATGTATACCTAAAAAGTCTCTCTCTCTCTCTCTCTCTCTCTCTCTCTCTCTCTCTCTCTCTCTCTTTCTGGTCACTAATCGAATAGCTTATTTTAAGCACCGTTGCAGATCACAGCTTATAGCAACAAGGTAGCTGGTACAATGCATGCAGTAAGCATAACTTTGTAAGGTATTTTCAGTCAGGTGAAAATGTTGAAAATATTTTGCTTCCAAATGATGCATTTGCTAATTGAATCAAGCAACCACACCCTGTAATGGTTAACACATAGTACCGTTGGTGATTTGCACTTTTATAAGATAATTTAAAAATACAACTGGAGAAAAGGCAGGTTTAACTTTGCCCCCCTTTCTCCACAGAAAGACTGAGTAGCAGATGATCTTCAAGTAAAACTTTCACCTGGTGTGCATCTTTGCTAAAGTAAATGAACTTACCAGTGTAACTCACTAAAAGGCAATTAAGAGATTTTTTTTTTACAATGTGAGGAATATTCCCTTCATCTGCGTTTCTCATGGTTTGTAAAGCAGATACATTTTTCTGACAATGTTGGGCTCTAAGGGAAATGCATTTCCTGCAGGCTCTCCGGGGACAGTTCTATGTAGGGAGCAATCGGAGAGTTTAGGGCTCTTTGATCCACCCCTCCTCCCTCACTAATTAAGTGGCACCAACCATGATATATGAAAGATATATTTCTCTTCCAGTTAAGATGAAAGTGCTATTTGTATGAAACTTAGGATATGCCTGAGGTCCATAAATGCTGTACTGCAGGGATGTGTGAGGTGTGGTAAGCACAGAGCATGTTTAAATTTTAAGAATGTATTACAGTAAAAACATGTTGCATTAATCTCACTTAAAGTACACCCCCTCGCTTCAAGGACGCTATGTGGCTGTTCTTGCTGCCTTCTGGAGCAGTTCAGGTGGCTCCTCTCTCACTGGTGTCTTTAGCTGAGCTGTCATGGCCGCTGCCAGCTACTGAATTGACTTTGGGAAGGAGCTGCAAGTCACATGGCGATAGATCAGGTGGAAGAGCACACACACTGTTGTTTCTCTGGGACCAAAATTGCTACAAACCTTTTAAATCAATTCAAGAGGCAGCTACAAGAAGTCATTCATGAAAGAGGACTTTCTAGAACTGTTTCTGAAGATGGCAAGAATGATTGAGGACATTTATTTGAAGGGCAGGGGAGACTATTTTAGGGGTGATTCATAGCAATGTATCTTTTTACTGTATTTTTGTTTGTTTAAACACATACTAGACTTTTGGATTGGCACTTGTCAGAAATCTGGATGATAGTAAAAATTTTAGATCAGTATGAGAAATGTGGATATTAGAATTTTAGGCTAAGTATAGATGCCAGAAACCTGTACTTAGGTGATATGAGGAACAACTTGCTAGAGTCGTGTTTACTCATCTACCCATTCACTCATTCATTCACTCATTTATGAATTCATCTCTGGGCCACTTGCTCCATACATGGTATCATCACTTACGGGATTTACATTGCAGGTGTAGGTGCCAGTGGAGACAGAAAACGGCCAGCCTCATATGTCTTCATTAGATTGGTATTGCAATAGTAGTAGAGAAACATCGTGCTGTATAAAATGGGGGGTGAGGACTCCGCGTGTCATGAGGAAGTAAAGGCTAAAATGAGTTTACAGGATTAACAGGAATTAGTAGAATTTAAATGCAATTTGGGTCAAACTTCGGAACCGAAGTCAGTGTACTTACAATGAGATGCCAGAGAGTAGAAAGATAGGATGAAGCCCAGGACCAGAGACAGGGCCTGGAATCCCAGCTCTCTGAGAGGCAGAAGCAGGAGGATCCCACGTTCAAGCCCAGCCTGGGCAACTTAGCAATTTGTCAAGCTCCTATCTCGAAAAAGAAAAAAAAAAAAAAAAAAAAAAAAAAGAAAGGACTGCAGATAATACCTCAAATGTGAAGTCCCTGGGCTCTATTCTCAGTACCAATACAACTAAAAACACGGAAATTTACACAATTCAAATCCCAGATTGGCCTTTTACTACTTCTCTAAGCATCAGTTTCTTTATCATAAACAGATGCTGCATGGTAAAAATAAATAAAATCTACCCAACAATGGGGTTTAATTAATTTCAGAATTGTGCAGTTATAAAATTTATGGCTTCATCCACATAGCAAGCCGCCAATAATTCAGAGCTATACTTCTGACCTTTTTTATGCTTCATACTGTTAACTTACTATCTCATCAGAATTATCATGAATAATGTCCATATAAATTCCAGAATATTTGGGATAAGGAACCTCGTGTAGGTTTCTTATCCTGGAAAGTATCTACTGCCTATATTGTAAAAAATAATAAAAAACTGAAACTACTATAGTTTAAAACAAACAAATTTGTCACTAGAGGGAGACCTAGTCAGGTTTTGAAACTTGCCCCAACTCTCACAGTGGAGGGACTCGTTTCTTTTCTTTCTTTCTTTTTTGGCAAAGTTAGAAGACAAGAGAAATAATGAGGAGAAGTCTGAGAACTTAGCAATTGCAGAAGAAATTCTCGCACAATTAATAGTACATCCAAACACCGAGACAGTCAGCACTAGTGGTCAAATAATTTGAAATTGGTTACCTTAGTTGAATTGCTGGCAGCGTAGTGAAGAGGCCTGAATCATTACAGCAGACCAAGACTTCAAAGAGGAGTTAAACATAGGACAGCTATGTGCCTTTCCACAAGAATGATCTGAGATTGCACATGTGATCAGCACCGTGTTTTCTCACTGGAATTTTCAGTGACCATACATAAGTAGTTGGTGTGTATGTATATGTATAATTTTCCATTATTTTTCTGTGAAATACATTTTTTTGTAATCTTGAACCATGAGCACTTCGGAGTATGGGTGTGTGTGTGTGGGGGGGGGGTTCTTCTGATTATTCTAGAGGAATAAAAGCCAAAGAATGTGAGAAGAAGGGGAAATGGCTCTCAAAGGCAAGATTCCACATCCTAGCCAAGAGCCCATGCTTGAAACAGCGTTCTGACACAGGTGTTAGAATTATAGGCAGTTAATTATATTTCTTTACCAAAAAGAGATTCAAGTGTAGAACTTAGCCAATGGAAAATCTTTTCATTTTCTTCTCCTTAATCAGTGCATATATTTTATTTTATAGAGGGATCCAATGTTGAACTTTTATTTAAGAAAATGAATATAATCATGACATATATATGGTTATGAAGCTGTTAAGATTAATTTTAGGTCCACAGTGGGAATTAAATGCTAAATAAACAATTTAAATGTATCCAATGCTGAAGCTCTAACTGATTAGCGATGTATGTTTAGCATATTGGTGGTGGCCTTACGAGCCTCCATTTTTTAAGTCCAGGTGAGCCCTGTAATTGAAACGTCAGATGACTCCAATCATAGAATCTATGGTTGAATATGGTGACTCTAGAAAGCTACTTTAAACAAAATACCTTTTATTATAAAATCCAATGTAAAACAATAAAGTTTAAAACCACCAATAATTTCTTCACTCAGTAATAGTTAGTATTTAGATGTTGGGTTATTTGCTTCTAATTTCTACTCCATGACATTTTTTTTTTAACAAGGTAGAAATCATTCTGAATGAATACCGTGTCAAGATCAAAATAGGATTCATCCGAACCATCGTTTTTACTTGCCCGTCTCAAGGACGTTTGCATATGTTCTCAGGATAACATCGTTTGCATATGGTCTGTAGGATAACATCGCTTTACTTTCAGCTAATTGCCTTGCTTCCGTCAAAACTAGGTAGCTCCTCTGTTCCGAGGATGGTTCTAGTGAAAAAAAAAAAAAAAGAGAGATAGCCTTTGTCTTCCATCAAAGCAGGGAGGAGTCGCAGTGAATGAATAAACAAATATGTGCATGACAGGTGTGGTGGATTGTAGGTGAGGTGAAGGGTCAGATGGGACAGAGTGCAGAGGAGGGAGGTGTAGGGATCAACACCTATGGAAGGAGGAGGAAACACGATTGGAAGAGGGAGAACCAAGGAAGATATTACTAAATTTTAGAAAACAGTACATTTGGCAAGTTTATACTCTGTTTTCAGTCATCAGCTGCGTGGGACCCCTCTCTCTCTCACCACCACCCTTACCCAATGGGACAGGCAGCTCAGCTGAGTGGAGCCAGAAAGGAGAACCACATTAGGAAATGAATTAATGATGTATAGATTAGAAAACTTCTTAAAAGGTTATAAATATTAAAAATTCTTTGATAAATGCCAATGGTTATTCTTAATAGAAAACCCTAGTAAAAGAAGAGTTGATTGATATTTTCTTAACATGATAAAATACATATATTGAACTAAAATTCAGAATTGCAATTTATAAAGATATGTTAAAGGCAGTTTCATTAAGGTCAGAATTTTATTTCCAGAGTTATTTGATAGTTCCCTGGATATTATGTCTAGTGTAATTAGAACATAGAAAAAAATCAAAATTTGAAGTAAAGAAAAGGCAATGCTACCATCATTTATATAGACGATTTTTAAGATTTAAAAAATCTAAAAGGATGATTAAAAATAAAATGAAAATTCAATAAAATTTCTCATATTGTACATAAAGTTCAGTGCTTTTTCTGTATATCAGAGGATGTTAAACTTCTTTAAGTGGCTTGATAATATTTTAGGTTTTGGTTGTACACTGTACACAAAAGTAGTCATAAGTAGCAGCTAAATGAACAGGCACAACTGATTCAAGGTCATACAGCAAATTGAGTGGCTATTTGAAAGGGACACTAATGCCTTGTTCCAATAAAACTTAATTTTCAGAACAGGCAGCAGATGAGATTTGATACATGTGAGTAAGTTGTTGGCCTCTATGCATTAAAAATTTAGGGAAATTATAATGAAATATAATTCACAACAGTCAACAAAATAAATAATAAAACATTGTTAGCTAGATTTAAAATAATGTGCAGGATATAAAGAAGAAATTTATAGAGAAATATAAAAGAAATTTCAAGTAAATTAAGAATAAAATCTTGTTTTAATTAGGAAGGCCATTATTCTAAACATGTCACATTCCCCTTAATTATACAGTCAATTTATGGAGGTCTTCATTTAAATATTTACATAATTTTAAAAATACCTTCATCTTTTTATACCATGCCTCTGTAAGTTTCCTATTGAGCAAGCGCTGGTTGTGGCTGCTTGGTTGTGTTGCTTAGTTTAATTCCATTTTGTTTTTGCTACCATGAATCATTTCTGCTGCAAATCTGTTCATACATGATGGAAAAAATTGTAAGAGTAAATGCACAGACTGTATTGCCATGCGTGAGACTGCTGTGTGAAACAACATGTTTGTAATGTTGATAGGATTATAACAAGCTACTTACGAGTGTCCTTTATTCCACATTCTTTCTAGAAATGAATGACATGGTTTTTTAAAAAAAATTCTATTTCTAATACATGAAAATGGTGTCACCTCCGTGTTTGATAATATTTGGTATTATGGGGGAAGCTGAACATCTTTCATCATGCTTTGTGGGCTGTCTTTATGCATTCAGCTGCTAAAACTCAATGCTACAGACAGAGGAGCTTAGATACAACAGACGTTTATTTTTCCTAATTCTAGGGACTGGAGAGTCTGTGTAGTATCTGGAAAGGCCGATTTTCTGGCTCAAAGATGGTCTGTTCCTGCTGTGTCCTCACGTGTGAGACAGGCCACTGAGCTCTCAGGGGCTCCTTGATAGGGACATTAACCCTGTGGGCTCTACCCTCCCGACCTGAGGACTCCAAAACCACACTTTTCCCAACCATCACTTTGGTGGGTGAGATTTTTAACATATGAATTTTTGGGGCGCACATGCATTCCTACCACAGCATTGGCCATAGGAAGTTTTCTTAAACTTTTTATATTTTTTGTCTATTTGGCATTCTTTGTTTTTGTTATTAGTTCATGTGTGCTCTGTATTAGTACAGAAACCATCCGCTGTCATTTCTCCATTGAAAATTAGGTTGTGGTTCTTTGTACGCACAAGGACATTATAATCTTTAATCTTTCGAGTTAGAGACGTTTGCATACTTCCTGGAAATGCCAGCCTTTTATGCCACTGTGCCATCTAAAAATAAATAATAAATCACCTCCAACAAAGTGATCACTTACCTGAAGCAGATAATGATTTCTCAATTACATACACAAAGAGGCTGAGGGTCAGAGACCACAAGCAACTGAAGCAAGGTCGTATAGCAAATACAGTGAACCCTGGAGCCAGAACTTAATATCATCTGTCAATAGAGCTAATGTTGCTGCTTTTTTTTGAGAGAGAGAGGATCTCACTGTGTAGTCCAGGCTGGTCCCCAACTCACCATATGTCCCAAGCTGCCTTCAGATTCATGGCAATCCTCTTGCCTCAGCCTCCTGGTTACAGGTGTGCACCAGCATGCCCAGCTTATACGGTACTGAGGAATAGAGCCCAGGACCTTGGGCTTGCTAGGCAAGTGCTTTAACCATTCTGCTATTTCTCTAGACCCTAATATTGCTGTATTACCCTCTTCCACCCTAGTTATACCTTTAGGATCAGAAGAGATTTTCCACACAGGTTCCTAAAAGAGGTTGGGAAGGTTGTACAGGTCGCAGCAGGAGATAGTACATGCTGCTCACTTAGTTCTAACTATAACTTATAATATATAGCTTATAGGTTCACAGAATTATTATGTTGTATCAAGCCTGTGCCATTGACTATTTTTAGATGTATTAATGCACTCTCAGTGCCCCTCCTAGATCTTAAACATTATGTGTAATTATTATTTGCATTAAGAAAGCTCTGATTCCTAGATGAATTTTAGTAATTAATTCCCATAAGTATAGAATTTATTATTCAGAACATTATGTAGCAGCAGAACCATGACTGTCAGTAGTAATTACGAGTTTCTAGGAAACTCTTTTGGAATGAATTTTCAGATTTAGGGAAAACAAAAGCTGATTAATGGCATATTCCTGCTAAATGTCACGAAAACAGAACATACGCTCTTCGTCAGTAAATCAAAATTAGTAGTAGTCCTAGAAGAATACATAATCAGAAGAGTTGCTAGCATAATGTTAGCTAATTCTTCATACTTGAATTATTTAAAATAAATTATTAATCTTTATCGACCATAGAAATTACATCATTTGAATTGAAAGGTCAAGGCTTGAGGGTTCTGTTAGCAGGTCTAATATGAATTTCCAAAATTTGACAGTGAAGGATTAACTATAAATGAATATGTCACAATACCATTATCTCTTATTTTAAATAAAATTATATGAGAATGAGAACTAAGGAAAAAGTAAAAGCAAATTACATTTATTGCCATTGTTTACCAATGGAAGTTTTAATAACTTTAAATTATCAGTACATAATGTTTAGACTAGTATACAATGTTTTTCATTAGTGCCCAATTTTAGATATTTAGATATTTCTATGAACTAGACATTTTCTGTATTATTATTTAATTTAATAAATATTTATGACTCCCTAAACATAGATCTCAGTGTTGAAGGCGATATGGAGTTTCTTTGGAGAAGTTCCCTTGCTCTCTAAAAAAAGGGAAAACAGAGTTATTATGACCCCACGACTAGTCATCACCTCATCTTCTTGTTCTATCCCTGAGAATGAGCCCCCCTTACCTAAATACAAAGCTCTCTCTTTCACTTCGATAACGTATTGTGAAAAATATGTGCTTTGATGTTGCTTCTAGAGAGCAACATAGGGCAACATGGTAAAGAGCTCTATGTAAATGTCACTGGTAGCATCCTCACTCTGAGTCACTGGGCAGCAATTTAACTCTCGTGCCTTAGCTCCCCCATCGGTCAGACAGGAGTAAGAGCAATACTTATCCTATGCGGATGGTGAGGATTAAATGTGTTTATATGCCAGTAAGCATTGGAGAATAAAGCACTGCTATTATTTTTGTGGGAATGGTAAAGCAAAGGGTTTTCATTATGCATCACAGAAAAAAAAAAAAAAAACCTCGAAAACACCAGTTAGACAATTCTCCTCTCCACAAGCAACCTATCTATTTGCCATTGGCACCAGACCTGGTGGGTTCTCTGATGTATGTTGTCAGATTAGCCTGGTATTTTGGGTTTAGACAACTAGCAAATCTACCTATCCTCTGTTGGGACATTTAAATACAAGTCTGAAAATAGAACTAAGAGGTGAGGACTACATAGAGAAATTGAATAATCATTTGTATTTTAAAAATCTGAAGAAATCTCAACAGTGATTGTGAAGATCAAGGATGAATAAGCCAAAGGAGAAGAGGCTGTGAGAAAATGTCTAACAGGCACCGAATTGTTAAAAAAAAAAAAAAATAGGTAAGCACTTCTGGTCAAAATGGCAGCTAAATAACAGAACTGCACATGACTCCTTGAGTTGAGACTATAGTCAAAGAAATCCCTATTCGGTGTAGTTAAGACAGTGAAGAGTGCCCCAACAACTGAAAGGACACAGGCATGACAGAAACCCTGAACCAGAGGTAAATAGCAGCCCAGAAAGTGACCCTAGGCTGACTTTAAATGGCTGGGGGCCACTGGTATCTGAAGACGTAGAAAAGCCCACCCAGAACCTCTGATTGAGGTAACTGCGGATCTAGAAGAAGAGGGAAAGGACAGCTACTGGTAGCCCCAGCCTCCAAAAAGTGAGCCTGAGGGTAGTGCATGCTACAAATGCAATGTGAGCTTCTCCTAGAGAAGTCCTCCTGGAGCCTAGATCTGAAAAAGTTCTCACCCACCATAACAGGCAATGATAAAAACAGCCATTAAAAAAAAGCTCAAGACAACTGATGAGAGTAAAAGAAAGCTCTGAAGAGCAGCAGATCAGGGCATCTGGGGTGGTCACTCTTAAACAGTGCCTGGGAAACTGGCACAGGAAACAGTTGCAGGGAGGACAGAAAGGCCGCCAACATTCTGAACAGCTCCATTGGTAGTGCAAGCAACTCCAAGGGTGGAGAGACCCCCCTCAGGGGAGGGAAGCCAGGTGGGGTCTGAGGGTGATCAAGATACCTTAGAGGCCATCAGGCTTTTAGGTCCTCCCTCACTGCCTATTCCTAGCACAGAATTCAGAGAAATTTTGGCTCCCTCTCCCCAACACCCTTATAGCTATTCAAAGAAACCTCATGGCTAGGCCTTTAAAATGAAGTCCTTCAACAACAGAAATGTGGGGAAAAGAAAAAGCAATAGGACACCCACAGAATGGCCTGAGACCCCAGAAACTAATGTCATGGGTCCTGAAATAGTGGAACTCATAAAGAAGAAAGTAAAAATGCAAATAAGTTGGGCACAGAGTTCAAACAAGATATCCTCAAAGAAACTCAAGCAAAGTCCAGCGGACTTGAAGTGAAACTTACTAAACAAATAGTGGTCCTGATGGATACAGAGCGCACTGAGCATGTTGAGGCCATGTGTAAAATGTTGGCTGAGACAAACAAGAAAATGCGAGATATGAAGGAACATTTTGATAGAGAAATGGAAATTTTGAAAAGTCTAGCTGAAATTCAGAATATGAAAAATGTATTTGAAAGCAGGGGAAGTTGACTTGAATATTGTGAGGACAGAATTTCACACCTTGAAGACAAGGCTGAGGAAATAAATGCCAGAATCAGGCACAACTCCAACATTAGAAAAGAACTAAGTACCTGGAAACAACAGCTGATGGATGATGATTCAAAGAGAGCCAATCTCAGAATTATGGGCATGGGAGAAAGAGCAGAAGTCAGCACTGAAGGTGTAAAGAATATATTCACTGAAATCATTCATACAAGAAAATTTCCCAAATCTGGGAAAAGAAATTAATTTTCAGGTACAAGAAGCTTAAAGAACACCAAATAGACTTAATTAATCAGCAATGAGACTTGCCATGACACATCATAACCAAAACCTCAGAAATACAATGTAAAGACAGAATATAAAAACTGCAAGAGAAAAACAGACATTAATCTACCAAGGCAAACCCATTCAAATTACCACAGGTTTCTCAATGCAAATTTTAAAGGCCAGGAGAGCCTGGAGCAAAATCTTTCATCAAGCTTTAAAAGACAGCAAGTGTCTTGTCTGTAAAACATAGTTATATTTAACATGGGAAATTGATATAAAATCCTTAAAACTTCATATGCATGAATTTATGAATGGATAGGTAGATAAAATGATAAGCCAAATCTGGAAAACATTAATAAGTAATTAGTGAAATGTGAATAAATAATTTATGAAAGTTTAAAAAATTCTGAAATAACTAAGCATGCTTATTATATGTATTATGTGTGATTTACTCTTGTGATATAGGCGTAAGTTCGTGTAATGTAGCAATTCACTTATTTGGTCTTTGATATAAACTTATCCTAAGAAAACTGGTTGACGTAATGGTAACCTGAATATCTTTTGAATGCACAAACATTTACCTTCCAGTACTTAGCTTCTCTTGTTTTCTTTCTCACGTTTTCTAGCCTTATGAATTTCAGTGTTATAGTTTTTTTGTTACGTGGACTGGTGGGTGAGGCCATGATAAAGAATCTCAACAAAAATATATCAAGATCCAAAAAAATTAAAACTTTCAGCAAATCATCCCAATAATGGGCTCTGCTGGAAGCACAGAAGGGGCACCAAGATAAGGCCGCTGCAGCCCGTTCTAGGGGTAGGAATCTAAATTAAAGAGAGGTGATTTGAGTGGAGAAGTGAGTCAGAGGCAGAAGATTAAATATGCTAAATATTGCATGGTTTCTCTGCTTTGGGAAACCCAGAACGCAGGCATTCCATAGATCCAAATAGGTGTGACAGTGGGAGGCAGAGGGGATGGGGAGGGTGTGAATGGCCACAAATAGGAAAGAATTGTAAAGCTGATGTGATACCTAGGTGCACAAAGTAATCAAGTTCACTTTAAATGTCATGCATTGCACATGTATACATTAATAAAAATGGGAGGAAAAGAGATTTAAAAAGTTAAGTGTGAACTGTGTACTTGCAATTTAAGATGTCAAGATGGACAACATTCTATAAAACCTGATTAGGGTTTTGAGGTTAAGAGCCCACCTCCCCCTACACACAGATGTAAACACACAACAGGGGGAGGAAAGTGTGGTGGATATGAGAGGATGTGGAAGAAGAATCTACACTCCCTGCGGCCAGGCAGCAGCGGCAGTACAGAAGTGAAGTCAGTTTCACTAGCAGAACCCTGAGATGTCTCAGGTTCCCAATAGGCTACATTTGTGGGAGGGTAGGCTAGAGAAGCAGGGATGAGGATAGCCACTAGTCACAAGTTTCTATTGGAACTTTGGACAATGGATCCTAGACGACCATTGGAGCAGATCCTTTTAATTTGAGTGGACAATGGCATTAATCCAGAATTCCATGCTTCAATATTAACCCCTATTGAGTTAAGGCATCTTGCAAACATGAAAGCCTAACTATTGTACTGGGCTTTCTTACTCAACACATTGAATTAATTCTAAGTACCTCACTTGCTGACAATACCTAGGATTCTTGAGTTCGTTAACAGTAGTGTTATCACAATGTGGAAATAAGGAATTATCATATGAAAAATTTAAACTAACAGTATATATCTGAAGACCATGTCAGACTTTTCCATTTGGCTGGAACAACTGGAGTACTGGAACCACATACTTGTTGTGTCCAGACTTACGCACTGGCTGAAGTGATGACTTAAGTGTGCTTAAACAAAAGATTAAGTGAGAAATTGTTAATGTATTACTTGAGAAGTTATACTTACCGCATTGCTAACTTTTTTTTTTTCAATTTAATCCATAGGCCTTTAATTCGGTCATCTACCGGGTCGCAGATCACAATATAATCTTAAAATTGATTTCCCAAAACTCCTAGTGAAGATAATAAAATTAAAAAAATTTTTTTGGGCTGGAGGACACTTAGAATTTCATTCTAAAATTGAACATTGCTTGACTCAAGATATTATAAGTATCTGTGGAATCAATGAATAGTTTCAAAAGAGCTTAAAAATACTTGTAAAGAAAAGGTTTAATAGTCTCTAAGCCCTCACAATTATGCACGTTGGTAAAATTCTGCTTTGGGCAAATGCTGTCTCCTCTTTTCTTTTTCCCAATTTAATGGCAATTTTAACACTTCAGCTAAAAGCAGCCACACCATACTGCTAACCACATTTCCAAACTGTTAAATTTTGCTATTAATTTCAATCCACTCTTACATTCAGTAATGCCAAGAAATAGAAGGGCAGTTAAAAACACTTCATGTGGCAAGGAAAGAAATATTAAGACAGCGACACCAAGAAAGCACCTGGGATGCATTTAGGCTAAGTCAGGCACATAAACGCTTCCTCCGAAAGAGACAACAGTGTGTTCTGTGTTTCACAACCATGAGCTGCACTCCTGAGTGATAAAATCATGAGACAGTTTGAAGTTTCAAATTCTGCCATTGTCTTTTTAGGGTCTGGGGAGGTTGCCCCTAAACAGAAAATGGGGACCTCAGCTCACCCCACTGTCAGGGTAGGTTATATATTCTCTGATTTATATCATGAAAAAGAAAAGGAAGGATGCACTGGGTGAGAGGATCAGGAAGGTTTATGAGCAAAGTGAAGTACACACTGAGACTGGAGTGTGAGTGCTTCTATGGCCACACACATTATGATCTGGGTTGATTTTTTTGTTATGTGATCTTAGTGGTATCCGAGAAATGATCTAGGATATGTATTCCTGCTGTCTGTCAGGTTTTCCATTTAGTGGGCTGGGTTAGAAGCAACCTTGTTTGAATCTGTGTGTTTGAACTTTAGAGCCATGATCTACTCACTGAATAATGCCACTTCCTCGAGTGTAGGCCCAAGTGGGAAGGAAGCCACAGGCTCAGTTTATAGGTGAAAAGCACTGTCTAGTTTTCAAGCTTATTGGATCTTTAAGAATATTTTGAGTAGATTTCCCAGAAGGAAAAAAAGACACTGTAAACTGGAATAAATTCAGTTGTGCTGAAAAACTGCAGTTTTCTCAAAAGTGCAATTTTAAAATTAGTATTTTTCTTGTCTCCTTTCCACTTTATTTCTTCCGTCCTACCTAACTATGTGTGCGTAGCTTTGTTCCAAGTAGTGTTTGAGTTACATTTGACCGGGAAGTTCCACATTACCTATTTGGCTGCACAGGACAACTAGAATTGTTTTGATAATTGCTGTGGGAAGATTCAGGAAGGCAGTTTCAACAATGCTGCAGCCAATTGAAGTGAAGGTTACTTGGCTGGAAGGAAGTTTTGTAACTACCTAAACCAAACTCTTGCTGGAACATTTCTCAGTTAATTTGGGCTGGCTTTCCTTGCAAAAGTATGCATTTCTCTATTTCTTATCTAGCTAAAGAATGTTGACTTTAGGTTCTTCAGTGCAATGTCCCTTGGTAAACAAAAGTCTATGTCATAGGTATGTGAACTGTAAATTGCATCTTTTAGATAACAGCCTACACACTGTAAAGATTAGAAAACAGAGTTCCAAAGAATTAGATGACTAGCCTCTACCAGAGAGACATACGCTCAGAACTAGTTATGACTTTGTTCTCGCTATAGGCTAGAGATTTTAGTTCCTGTGCCAGGATATTATTTCAGGTTTTATGTGTCCCATTTATAGAGACATCTTATTGCTGGGTACTATGACTCTTTAAATAGTGCCAGGTGAATATGGAGAATTTCTAACTAGTCTCAGGTTCTTAAAAATTGAGATTAAGTCAAGAGGAAAAAAGGGCAACCCTAACTTTGATTTCTTGAGAATGTCATAAATATTGGATGAATGTTAATTAAAAATAAAGAGGGTTGGGTAATGGAGGCTCATACCTATAATCTGAAAACTATGGGTGGCTAAGGCAGAAAGGTTACAACTTCAAGCCCAGTCTGGAAATCTTGATGACTTACTGAGACCATTTCAAAATAAGAAAATAAAGGGCTGGGGATGTAGTTTAATGTAAAGACCTTGGGTTCAATCCCCGGTGACCCTACCCCCAAATTAAAAATGTAATCATAGAAGATACAGCAGAGAACTTGAAGTTAGAAGGCCGTGATTCTAGGTTTGACTTTTGGCTCTGACATTTCACATAAGGCTATCTCTTTACTGAGACAGAAGAGACCGATCAGGTCAAATGTGGTAAAATTAAGGAACTGACTAAAGAGTAGGTACATCCTAATCAGAGATACTCAGTTTCTCATTGTCAAGCAGAATTCCAAGCCCAGGATTAAGGAATACAGGAAAAAAAATCTGTTCTTGAGTTACCGGAGAAGATCAATGATCTCTGGTTTTCTTTGTAGGTTTCAGACCAGGAACAGGCAAGATTCTTTAATACAACTTGATTGTTGCTTCTGGGCTTTTATAACAAGAGATTTTGATTATTGGGCTTCATGTTTCCTTCTGTAAAAAAATGTTGTGATGGAAACATCACTACAGTGATAGCCATATGTAGCAAAGCCTAATTAAAGGGGGGAAGGGCAAAGTTAGAGACCTAACAGTCAGAGAATGACTAATTTTTCAACACATTTAAAAAATACACTATTTCATGCCTCAAAAAATTCTTGAAATTAATCATTTTACGTATTGTACTGATGTAGAAAATTAAAGCACAGAGAAGCAAGAGAGATTGATAATCAAGAAAGATGGAATTGAAGCTATTTCTGAGCTATATACTCTTTTCACTATATTTTGCTTCCTTTCAGTCTCTTACACTATGTTGTTATTATATCTGGGGCTCTTTAAAAACTGCTGAAAGTTATTTCATATTTTGATTCCTACATATAAACAGATTAGATTGCATGTGAAGTATGAAATTACAAAATAGACACTAAAATAACAGTAACTTTTTTTCAATTTAAGTTAGAACTTATTCAGAAATTATTCATTAAGGGTAGAGAAATTATTTCAATTTTGTATGATGAAAATTTAAAACATTAATTACAAATAAAACAAAAAACTTGAAGGCCAAAATTATATTGTACAGTATAATTATTTTATAATCTCAGAACTCATTAGCTAACTTTTTATGGTAGTCTTCAAATATATAAATATGCAATATAACAATGTTAAAGTTTTTCCAATTTTAGCATTAGGAAAGGTTCGAAAAAGAAAATACTTCTATGAGATTACCAGGTTAAACAACTAAGTTTTAAAAATGCAATCTAATTTCTATGAGACTATCAGGTAAGAAACTAAACTATTAAAATGTGATTTTTAGCTCAGAATAGACAGATTTTTGGAAAAGAATTTAGAGATAACTTCTTTCTCTTGAAAGCCCATTTTATATTTTTTTAAATGTGTACTTTCAAAAATACTCTTATGCCTCTTATTGATGTGTCCTGCGAATTCTTTTTCTGTGGTAGCAGTCAGCAAACGTGAGGCTGCCCCATCGGGGGATGAGTTAAGATTTCCCATTTCCATTTGGGAATTGCCTCGAACCCTGACCATTTTCTTTGGCCAGCCAGTCAGCCTGGAGGTAATCAAGGGATTGGGACTATGACTTTAGAATATGACTATCAAAAGACGTCCTAAACAGTGTGTTAAGATGGTAGGCTATCATCTATGGGCTAGACAGATAGGACACTGAATTCTAATCTAGTGATGATTAATGAAAGAAACAGCTGTTCTCTGGTCATTCTTTGCAGATCAAAGTGCCCCAGTGTCCAGGAAGGATTATAATACTTAGGATTATTAACACCTACTGGTTCCATTTCAACACTGGTGAACTGACCTTCTTGGTGTTTAGCAACTGAGGTTTGGAACTCAAAGCTAAGGATAATAAGGCTAAGAGAAACTCCAGTAGTTTTTGTCCTTGCTCTCTAAGGCCAGCCAGGATGCCGAGTATAACAGGATCCCTTTGAAATGGCCTTGTAACTTTGGTGAGTCATATAACCTCCCAAGTAGGAAATTATTGCAGTCCAGAAAATAGAAGTCGACCAAGGAGCATTCTGAGAAAAGGAAGGTCAGGGTCACTAAAGAGCAGGATATCCCCATGCTTCTGGGAAGCCTAGCAAGATTGTGAGTCACCCTGGGAAAGACACAACTAGGAGAGAAACCACTTGAAAGCCCAAAAGGTGCTCCCTAAGGAAACTTGACTGACCTTAACAACAACAACAACAACAAAAAGGATAAAGTTTGAGTGACTCAAGTTGAGCTTTGACTTGTCTTAAGTACCCAAGAGGAAGGGAAAAACCGAAAAATGAGCAATTAATACTAATATAAACAGAAAACCTCGGCTGGATGCAAAAAGGAGTTCCAGACAACGTACTAAATCTTCCTGGAGGTCTTCAGAGGCTCTTACAACATCTTAATCTACAGCCATGTGATGTCATAATACCCGTCCAGCCAGCTCTTCCAAAAAAGTGCTTATCAATCTCTCTTAGTGTATTGCCACTATTATAATGCACTTTTGAGTATTCCACTGGTCAATATTTGGCTGCTTCTATACATTTGGATACTAAGTTATATTACTTTTGTGGTGTACGGTAACACTCTGTACCTGCTTCAGACTATATGCTCATCTCATCTCTCATTACCAAAAGTCTTCAGCTGTGCCAAATAGAAGCCATAGCCCAAGTTCCAAGGCCTATAGTAAGAACTTGATTGACTTTCCACTTCAGGACACAAAGTTAGACGAGTTTATTTCTGCATTCGGTCCGCAGGCCTGTTTGGGCTTTTTCACTTTCAGGGCCGTGGCGCCTGAAGTTTCTAATGACTTTGTCAGTCCATAATTAGTTCAGTTGATTTTTTAAAAAGGCAGAAAACTGATCTCAAAGCAAAGAAACCGATCAGAGAGTTCAAAGAATATTTTCAAGCAAACATTCTAGATTATTCCTCTTTTTTTTTTTTAATGAAACCTTTTACTGGCTCCCGTGCCTTCGTCCTGTAAAACTGTCCATCCTTTCACCTTTCACAGATAGTAAAATAGGCCACTATCTTTCTGCCACCACTTTTCTGCCATCATCAAGTGGGCCATCACTTTTCTCCTGCAAACCAAACCCAAACTTTATATAAAACCACAGATTTCCACTCCCTAAACCACATAAATATTCCCAGCTCCAGACTACAGTGCTCCTCTCTTCTTTGTCAGGACCCATGCTTTATTTATTTATTTATTTTTTGAGTGTTGTCTGACTTTCATTCCTGTTATGGAAATAGAATAGCCAACATCCACTACTATAGGGAGGAAAGATTTATTTTAGCTCGCAGTTTCAGAAGGTCACAGTCTGTTCATGAGTGGGCAGTTGGAAATGGTGAAATCACAGACTGGTCTCAGAGCAGGAGCTGGAGACAGAGGTCCTCACAGCTTGGCAGAACACAGCCACGTCTGGGAGGAGGACAGAACCAGCACACACACCCCTCCAGGCCAAGCCTTACTGTCCACCCCTTCCAGCCAGGCCCCACCTTCCAACAGTACCCTCCTCCGTGGCTCCATGGGTATCCCACCACATCTGATCCCATTAGACTTTTGGGGGTACTCCAGACTCAAACCACACCATGTGTGTATTTTCAACATTCAGCCTAAGAAATCTTTTGTCCCTCCTTAAAAAAATCTTAGAGTATATAATTTTGTAAACTCTATACTACCACATGAATGTCTCTTATAGGTGCTGTTACAATCAAATGAGGGTGGACAGCACATACTTCACTGTGAGCGGTTGTCTCACTGAAGGCCTTGGGGATCCACCAGATGGTTTATGTAACAACAGAAGTTACATTTATCATATAAATTATGTTTGGTGTTTCTTTTCTGTAAAATACTAAAAGATAATGTGCCAAACAGTCTTTATAGCATCTTTTTTTTCTTACATCTCTCATCAAACTCTGTTTTATTCCACTTTTCTTCTTGTCCTCCATTTTCAAAGAAAGAGACGACATCGAGGTGGAACACAGTGAAATTATTTTAAAATTATAGTTCTTTGCCTCTGTCTGCCATTGGACATTCTAGTCCCGCCATCACAGCTGGCTGTGATCTGGGGAGACTTCTGGGAGTTCTGTTTTGGTCAACCAGTCACCCTGTGGCCTTGGAGTTTTGGGTCTGAGATTGTTACACAAACAGCACAGAAGACCCAGTTCCCCAGTGAGTCCTGGATTGTCACTTACTCCTAGTCTTAACTAGGCTTTGGTCTTCATTTCCATCAGGCAATACCTCTGTTTTCAGTTTCAACAAGTTACACTTCTAGTTTTAAAATAATTGTTAGCACATGTTAATTATACCAAATAATGAGTTTTGTTTTGACATCTCAGTAATACATATAACATGCTTCATTTTAATCCTTCATTACTTCCTCCCTCTTTGTTCCCCCTCCCACTGGTCTACTTCCTGTCTCTAATCATATTCTTCTGTCTGCCTGTCTGTCTGTCTCCCCTAGATTCCTCATGAGAAAAAATTTGGGATATTTTTATATATTTGATTTCATTTAACTCAACGATCTCCAGTTCCTTTCTTCTTTCTATAAATGACACGAATCATTCTTTTTATGGCTAAATATTCTATTACGAATATGTACCACATTTAATTTGTCCATCTTTTGAAAGGAACCAGCCTAGCTATTATGGTAAACACAGGTGTGCGGGGTATTCTTATAGTACACTGCCTTTAATTCTTCTGAGAATATATCCAGGAGGGATATAGCTGGAGCAAATAGTGTCTCTATTTTTATCCTGTTTGTTTGTTTTTAAAAACTCTGTACTGATTTAAAGTGGATCAAAGACCTACATAAAAGACCTGAAGCTTTGAAAGTGCTAAAAGAAAATATAGGAGAAACACCTAAAGTCAGAAGCTCAGTTAAAGACTTCCTGAACAGAAAGAACTCCAGTAGGATAGGAAATAATGGCAAGAGTCCACAAACAAGACTACCTCAAATTAAAAAGCTTCTGCACAGCAAAGGAAGCAAATAACAGAGTGAAGATCCTGCAATAGAGAAAAAATAATCTTTGCTGGCTATGCGTCCACAGAGGATTAGTATCTAGAATTCATAAAGAACTAAAAGAAAAACTTAACCTCTGATCAATAAATGGACAAATAAGTTGAATAGAAACTTTTCAAAGAAAAAGTACAAATGGCCACTAAGGATTGTGCACTTCCTTGTCAATCTCTAGGTCCACTGCTGCTTCAGACCAAACTGATAAACAGCACAGTTTGAAAATCCCTCTGATGCGGACCTGTAATCTCAGCACTTTGGGAGTCTGACGTAGAAGCATCATGCGTTTAAACCTAGCCTAAGAAACTCAGTCACTGAGCAAGAACCTGTCTTGAAACCAAAAATTTAAAAATTGGCTGCTGATGTTCAGTGTGAAGGCCCTGGGCTCAATCCCCAGTGCCACGAACGTAAATATTGAATAAAAGACGTGAGTGGGAGTCGGAAGAGGTGCGTGTATTTCCAAGTTTGCTCACACACCACGCCTGTTGACTTGTGAAAGTTTTTACAAACTGTTACTGTGAACGGCAGAGCTGATGATCTCAAATTGAGAAAACAAAATGCTTAAGTTTTGACTTGTGCTTCTGAGTTCAGCTCATGTTAGGCGCTGGGAAAACAATTTTCTTAGGAAGTATTTACATCTTTCCTTTTGAACCCTATCTTAGTTCATTTTCTTTTGCTGTAACAAAACCAGAACACATCAGAGTGGATAAATTCTAAACCACAGAAGCACATTCGTTTCACAGTTCTGAAGGGGAGAAGGCCCAAGACATGGTGTTGACATCTGGTAAAACTTTCCATGCTATGTCATGACATGTGAGATAGAAAAAGAGAAGGAATGGGAAGGCGGAACTCTCAGCAGACCTGTTCTCATGATAACAGGCCCAGGCTTGTGGTAACTACACCATTTCCATTGTTACAACATTATTCTATTTGTAAATTATTTATGAGATTACAAATTATTAATTATGAAGGTGGACCCCTCATGATCTGATCATCTCTTAAAGGTCCCAGCTCTTAATATCACAAGGACAGATTCCAACATGACTTCTAAAGCAAACGCTCAAACCATCCAACCTTTGCTATGTGCTTCCGCCCTTGCCAGCTGTCCACGAATGGACTGAGACCATCTGAAACTGCAAGCGTAAAACTTTCCTCCCTTGTGTTGTGGATTTTAGGTATTTTGGTGCCAGCAGCAACAACAAAACAAAAACAAAAACAAATAAACAGCTATGACAACACAAGGTATTTTAGATTGTCTATACTTGAAGCTGGATTTGTGTTTGTCAGTTTTCAGCTTTCTAACTACAGCATCCCAGAAAAGTCTAAGGCTCTATTGTCAGCAAAGTTCCCTAATGGCCAATGCCTCCCTGCCATTTGCCATCAAACCACTGATTGTATACCTGTGTGATAGGTAGAACAGTTGTCACCTAAATGTGTCCACAGTGGTCTCCTGAAAATGTCCATGTCCTAATCTCTGGAATCCGTGAAGATGCTGGGCTATGTGACAGCGCAGAATTAAGATTGCAGATGGAATTAAGATTGTTAAGCAGCGTCTTCAAAATGGAGACTATAAGTCATGATCCAAGGACACCCAAAGAAACGTCAGAAAATCTTCAAGGTAGAAGCAGGAAGCAAAAATGTAAGTTTAAAGTTGTGCAGAATGAGAAAGATTTGATACTGCAGGCCTTGAAGATGTGGGAAAGGAGGCATGAACTGGAAAGTGCCAGCAGCCTCTTAGCACTTGGAAAAATGCCTCGAACTGGACTATCCCCAGAGCCTCCAGAAGAAATACATGCATCTTCTTTGAATTCAGCTAGACCTGTTTCTGACTTTTGACCTCCAGAACTGGAAGATAATAAACGTGTACAGTA
This sequence comes from Ctenodactylus gundi, assembly GCA_004027205.1. Lineage (NCBI taxonomy): Eukaryota > Metazoa > Chordata > Mammalia > Rodentia > Ctenodactylidae > Ctenodactylus > Ctenodactylus gundi. Next base: position 158,024 of record PVKB01002299.1, read on the forward strand.
ATTTCTCATCATGTCTGTGTTTTTGCTTTCTATGGTTTCAGGTACTCTCAGGCAACCTTAATAGAAAAATATTTAATGAAAAATTCCATAAAATTCATAAATCCCCCAAATTCACAGTAATATATTAGTATAATTTTCTACTTTATCATTAGTTATTAATCTCCTAATGTGCCTAATTTGTAAAATTTACAATATGCATGTATGTAGATAAAGTATATATAGTAGTGTAGGTAGCAGATATGAGTGGTAAGGGCCAGTGTGGGACGAGGGCTAGGTCACATACCCATGTACCAAAAAAGAGGACTCTGCAAATTCCAAGGACAGACTACCCAACTGAGCAACTACATGCATCCTTATGAAGGAGAAAAGCCACCTTAAAGAGGTGCTACTAGAGACGTCCCAGAACTTGGCACAGGTCCCACAGTGGCCCTCTCGGCATTACATCCTCGTTATCATGAAATGCATATGCACAGAAGTTCATGAATCTCATTTAAAAATAGATCAGTTATGCATATGGCATGTGCAGTAACCCAGAAGCATGTAAAGTTACTGCCCAGGGGAAAATCAACCCTTCCCCACTGGAGGACAAAATCCTAAAATGTCCAAGAGGCATGGAAAGAAAATTCTGCGCTGCCTGGGTTAGCGCTCTCCCTAGTGAAGAGCCGCTCTGCCTGTGAGCCATATCTCTCTTTCTTGGTAAATACTCCCTACACGGTTTTCATTTTTGCTTATGCATGGTCTTTCACACAAAGCTCTCCCAGCATGGCCAGTGGATCCTCCCCATGCCTGCAAAAACCAACGCCTGTCATCAGCCAGCACTAGTCGTCCCCTTTTTTTTCATGGACAAGAACAGATAGTTCTATCTGAGGTTCCCGGCATCTGTGGAGTGCCTAGGACAGCCACCAAGCAAGGGAGGGGCACTTAGTAATAAAGGCTGATAAAATCATGAGAATTTGTCACAGCAATAGTAGAATACTCTGGTCATCTTTCCTGTTGCGTGTAATTCTCAGCGAACCAGCTATATAGCTGAGTCTTTTATTTTTTTTTTTTATTATCCTAATTGAAATGACTATATCTGTTAGAAGATCTGGGGAAAAGTAAGTCTCTTCTGTCTTTTCCCCCCATTTTATTGATATGTACAAGTGCAGAATTTAAGGTTTACAATGGAGTTGAGCATTTTGTGCACATACTTTCTTGTCAAAGTGACAAGGGCTTTCCCCGCACTCCTTTTGTCCCTCCCCGTACCCTTCCTTCCCTCCCTTCACCCCCTCTTCCCTTTGTCTTTCGTTTAAAGTTCTATGAGATAGTTGTGCTCTGGGTCTCTCATATCAGAGAGACCATCCGATGTTTCACCTTCTGCTTCTGACTCACTTCACTAAGCATGATATTCTCAAGTTTCTTCCATTTGCCTGTGAAAACCTCCACGCTGTTGGACCTTACAGATGCGTAGTATTCCATTGTGTATAAGTACCACAGTTTGTGTATCCACTGGTCTGTTGATGGATATTTTGGTGACTTCCACGTTCTAGCTATTGTTAGTTGTGCTGCTATGAACATGGGTATACATATATCTCTGTTGTGTGTTATTTTGGCCTCTTTTGGATATATTCCCAGGAGAGGTGTCGCCGGATCAAAGGGGATATTTATTTCTAGTCATTTGAGAGCTCTCCATACTGCTTTCCAGAGTGGTCGAACGAATTTACACTCACCAGCAGTGCAAGAGGGTTCCTTTGCTCCCCATAGCCTCGCCAGCATTGACTGCTATTTGATTTGCTGATATAAGCCATTCTCTCTCTCTGGAGTGAGATGTTATCTTAGCGTTGTTTTGATTTGCATCTCTCTTATGGCTAGAGATGTTGAGCATCTTCTCATGTATCTATTGGCCATTTGTACTTCTTCGTGAGTGAACTGCCTCTTCATTTCATTTGCCCATTCTTCAATAGGATCCTTAATTTTGGTGGGCTTAATTTTCTTTAGCTCCCTGTGTATTCTAGTTATGAGTTTCTCATCTGAGGTGTTGGTGGTGAATATTTTCTGTCTTATTGAGGTTGAATTTTCCATGTAAGCTGATACTCTGAAGTCCACCAAATAGAACTCGAGATTCAAATGCCTTCAGGATGTGACTGAGACACAGAGTGCATCAAATTACCAGTGCATCTCATACCAGGTCCCCTCTTCTGTGAACCTGGACAAATATAGCTACGTGATTCCCAGATCTGTCATCAGGAAAATAGGTAGAATATCTCTTTCGATGGGACTCTTACGATTGCTAAAGGATAATGCTAGAAAAGTGTTTAATACAGTACCTGACCCAAAGTGCCTTTTTCCATAAAACTTGTTTATTATGTTTATTATTAGCATCAACCTCGAGCTTGTTATAGCTCAACTGGCAAACAGATGCACTAATTTAACCAAAGATCTTCATGAAATACCATGGGAAAGTAGGTGTATGTCTCCCTCAACCTTCGAGAACCATGATGGCGTGTCACTCCAGCAACTGTAGGCCAGGGATCATTAAAGGAAACCACATTTTTATGACTTAGAGGCTAAATTTCAGAGAGACAGAAGAAAAAAATCATTTGCTGTATAGAAACTTGAGTAGATGGTATGGTGGCAGATGTGGGCTCAAATTCTAACTCTCCCACTTCATAGTTTTAGGTACTAGCCAAGTCATTTAGGTCACATAAGTGACGCCTCTTCTTTAACCATAAAACGGAGACAATAAAATCTAGTTTGCACTTTGTTTTAGGGATTAAATAAAAGAATACAAATTGTTTAGCATACTTGCCATGTAACATAATTAATAAATCATGTATTTTGGATTTTTCTAATTGCTATATTCCTATTATATTTCCCTAAGACCCTAGTAAAAGAGTTCAGATTAATTTAAAAATCAAACACGAAATTCTTGCCTGAAGATTTATATCTATATAGTTTTAATTGTATATTGTCCACTGAAGTCCGAGACAGCTCAGAGCTACAGTGCACGCTAAGCATGAGCAGATAACCACAGCCAGTCCAGTGGGGAGGGTTGGCTGCAGGCCTTGGGATGGGTGATGGGATACACAGTTTGGCTGATCTGTGTGAGAGTAACGGGTTTTCTGAGAGACCCCTGATGTGGCTGTCTCCTTTAGGTAGCCCCTAACCCATACTCCTGTAAGTAACACCAATAAACTCATCAGTTCCCCAACTGGACTCTGGTGCAAACCTTTCTTTGGCTCATCTGCTGTGCCCTATTTGGGGTGAATAGACATTGGTGTTCACATCTCCCCAGGAAAAGCTTTTCTTTCAATATGCAGAGGTTACCCCAGAAGCATAGTGGAGGGGTTACATAAAGAAGCACAGGTGAGGTGTCTCCTATAAGACTGTGAGTGACTCAAAAGAGACATCACTTAATAGCTCACCCCAGCTGAGGTGATGCCGTAGTTAGACTGCACACTGCCTCCTGGGACTTGGTCAGCTACTGCTGCTCTCTC
>PVKB01002299.1:161599-298733 GCA_004027205.1 Ctenodactylus gundi
GGGGGGGGGGGTGGGTGTGTGTGTGTGTGTGTGTGTGTGTGTGTGTGTGTGTTGGTGTGACATAAAATGCCGAACAGTGATCTGCATGCCGGCCATCATACGTCATTGTAAAACATCAAGTATTTTCTGGTTAGTGTTGGTCACACTTCAGTTTGAGGTCAACCAGGTCAGAGTTTTGTTAATCCTGAAAAACTTCTTACTCAAATTTAAGCATACAGGGAGGTAGAGAAGCCAAATCTTAACCTAGCAGAAATGTACCAACCATCCAAATTCTTTGGCAGTGCCAACCATTTCATCATGGGTATGCACCTTGGTATGTTCCCAGAACGGTGCAGCCTGACTTGGTTAAGAGGCCTGTGTGGGGGGCAGGGGGTTGCAGTAACACTGGGAGCAGATGAGATGGCACCTCTGTGCATGTCACTGGAGAAAAGGTGGGCGGAGATGCAAGGACCTTGATATCCCCCTGGCTTGCCCTGTAGAAGCTGGGGAGCCAACATCAGGGATTGATCACTCCGAACCCCTCTCTTGGGACCCTGGTGGAGCTCGGTTGTGGGAATGGGAACTGCGATTTCCTGGCTCAGGTCTGTGGTGCATTAACCTTTAATTTATAGGGAGGAGAAAGTGGACAAAGAAAACGTGCAGTGGATCTTCCCCTGGGACCCGGAGATCTGAGTTCCCGACCAAATACAGCACTACCGGGCTGGTGTCATTGCAACCAGCCCATTGGTGGCTAGAAGACATTAAATCTCTTTTGATGCTTTTCAAGATGAAAATCCTATGTCTTACCTTAAAAGAGCCTATAAAACAGTGTCCTTCTTTTGGCCTTATAATTAAGTATTAATAGAAGGGCTGTACTGGTTTACAAGGCAATATTCTAGTTCCCGAGTGGGTGAGAGACGCAGCTGCCTGCCAAAACGTGTAAGTTATTCTGACAAGTACCCACCACCCCTACTCCCACTCCATAGTGTAACAAGAGAAACAGGGCTAGGAATGCCCTGAAAGAGTTAAAATAAAAATACATAAATCCTGGTGAGGTTAAAAAAATAGCAGGGACCACTGACTAGAGCAAAGTTGAACTTTCCATAGGAGTGGTCGTGTTGCTAAGAGTGAGGGCAATTCTGGGGTTAGGCTAGCAAGGGGGTTCTGCGCAGTGCTTCTCCTGGTAGATAGGTGACCAAGCAGGAGCAGTGTCACCAACTCGTGGCCTCTCCCAGACTGCAGGAGTCACAGCAAGGTGCACCATCTCCCATAAAGAAAAGTGAAATGTGTTTTCGTTTTTCCCCCATAAAAATAATTTTTAAAGTATAACTTGGTTTCCAGACAGTTTTAAGAGCTAAAAAGCTCAAGGGGTGGGGGTGGAATGAGTTAGGAATGGCAGTAACATTTAAATGTGCAAAAAATTACCTTAATTTGGGTGACTTTCAGGAATTGGATATTTGATATCAACTTTTTCAGATCAATAGCGTATGTTTTAAAATATTCATATACTGCAGAGTCTGGTACAGTTAATGTATAAAACGAGATGTTTGAAGAGCACTTGTTTCCAGAAAATAGACTCCCAAAGGCCCACATTTTAGCAAACTTGACTTTGGAAGACCTGCTTTAGCCAATTAGACCTACATAACTTAACAAAGCCCAGGAGCAGTGGTGCCTCTTGGTACAATACTACTAAAAGAGATTTCCTTAGAAACGTGCTTTCACTTATTTTATCCTTAAAAATTATTTCTATATACCTTATTCAATACTAAAGTGATATAAAGTAAAATGCTTAAGTAAACTTAAACTTATGAAAAAAAAAATGAATCTACCATCGCTTGCACACTTTCTCCTGCAGACAGGAACTGTAAGAAGGGAAACTGTAACTTGAAACACACACTCTCGCACGCACGCACACACACACACACGGAAAGATAAAAAGTCATAATTCATTCCTTGGTCCTTTGGAAATTATATGTATTTTTCTTGATAGTCTATTCACTGCCAAAAAGTACAATCGTAAGCTGTACATATTTTTCCCTTTTGGAAAGAAAGGTGTGTATTTGAAATGCTCCCAAAAGCAAAATATTTGCATCTTTGGAAGTGGCTTTCAGGAAAGCCCAGTACACCTAAGTATACCAATGATCAGTGAAAAGAATCTGAAAAGGTCGTCTTATTTCTGGTGTTGCAAGTATCTGAAAGATTCCCTTAGATTCCACCACGCTTGGCAGCTCCAGAAACACCTGGAGTGGTCTCTTTCCCTTTGGTTAGTTATTGCTACATAACAAACACTCCCAAATATATGACTTCAAACAGTAACAATTTTATCTCACGGTTCTGTAAGGAAGCTTGCGGTACTTTTTCTGGCTTCCCCCAAGGTTCATTAATTCAATATCATTCATTTCTTGGGTTCAGCTGGGACAGGCAGTTTTCTTTTTCCAATTAGTCTCTCTTCCTGAAGTTTTCTGAGTCATGGCCCCCATAGGAGAGCACTCAAAGATGCTTGCCAGGGAAACCTTGAGGGCTAGGCATCGGTATTCCACAATACAACGTCTGATATCCCTGTCAATGGTAGCAAGTCCCAAGCATATCCCAGATTGAAGATTGTGGACAAGGAAAGTGACAGTCACGTGTTATACAAATGTGGTGTGTACTGGGGTGGGGAAGTCGTAACCACTAAACCACCTACTAGGGTCATTTGTAAGCTTTGGTGCTTAGTTCAAGGATGATAAGGGACCTTTATAAGGGACCTTTTATTTTTTCCCCCATGTTATTGATATGTATAAGTGCAAAATTTAAGGTTTACAATGAAGTTGAGCATTTTGTCCACCTACATCTCTTGTCAAGGTGACAAGGACTTTCCCACTCTCCTTTGGCCCTTCCCCTACCCACCCCACCCTCCCTCCCTGCCCTACACAGCTGTTTTACTTTGTTTTTCGTTTTAAGGTGTTTTTTTTTTTTGTCTGAACACATGTGAATGGACTGGGAAACCAATTTTGCTGGTGTTTTTTCCACTACTTTCCATTAATTCTTTGTAACCATTCAGATGTGATAAAGTTGCAGCTTTGCTCAGCAAGTGGCTGACATTACAGAGGTTAGTCAATATTGAATATGTTGAATTAAGGAAATGTGGTTATAACTTATATCAGTTAATTTCTAAGAAAATAATTCCATGGTTTTGTTTAAGAAGTATGGGGCTGTGGTTGAATAGATTCTACACTAGGAGACAGATTCTGAGTCCTCCTATTGTATAATAAAAAATGGAGATGTGCTATGTAGTAGAAACTACTTTATGTGAAGTAGAGGAGTTATAGTGAGCATTTCCTGTGGCATGAAGACATTGAGGATCAGGATTTCTCGACCATATTCCTATTTTCTGAACAACTAAATTGGGAAGCTCTACAATTTTAGAATATAGCCTTGGTCAAACCTCTTATTTAATAAGCTATAGAACAAAGCTAACATCTCTTCATGTTTCTCAGTTATTGTAAGGATAAAATAACCCTTTAGTGAATGTGGATGAAAGCAACCCACATTTCCCAGAGTCCAAAGCTAGAACAGGCACTAATGGAGTATCATTTTCCAACCTAAGTTCACACAATTTTTTTTTGTAGAATTGTGACCTGTCTTCCATAAATATATTTACAGTGTTGTAGTTTATAAACTCAAAGCAATATGCAGCTCACAGGGTAGCTCAAACTATAGATTGGTGTTTAAACATTAAGATCATTATTTCCTTGTTGCCTAACATGCATTTAATATCGGGGGGGGGGGCATATTTGAATAAGGAAAAAAGTACATATGAAAGTTTATAACATATTTTTGCCAATATGGTGGAATGCCAAATAATAACTTCTGAATTAAATGGTTAGAAAGCATGGTATATACATCTGTTTTATATTTTCCTTTTATTAAACCCCCATGGCTTATTTGTTGTAGTATTTTAATAAACACACGAGGCTGACAAGAGAAATACACATGCCCTCTAAGAAAAGTTAGCTTTGGTTTGGCGTACTGCACCCGGGCCTACGCCATCCCTCCTAGAGACGAAGCTCCTAGTAGATCAAGGATCTGTGGTTCTGCTGGCATCAGTCTCACTTGGAAGCATTTCTTCCCTATTATACACAGGAACAAAGCAAATAACTTTGTTTACAATTGTGATCATTTTCTGTTACTGTAATGAAATAATGGAGATAATTAATGTATGCAGAAAAAGGTCCATTTTGGCTCACAGTTTTAGAGGTTCCGGCTGAAGATCAAGCGAACCCATTGCTTTAAAGCCTTTGGTGAGCACACAAGTGCTAACACCAGAGAGAGCACGGTGTAGCAAACTGCTTGTTGCCAGACAGCAACACAAGAAGAAGAAAAGGGGCTGGTGGCACACAGTTGCCTACAAGGGCATTCTTTCTGTGACCTCGGGACCCACCTATTGAAAGTTCTACTCCCTCCCAAAAGCACCACCGAGGGTATGAAGTCTTTAACACACGGACCATTGGGAACATTCATTCAAGATCCAACTACAGTATCAATGATTTCAAAGCTTTGTAAATTATGCTAAAATTTTGAAAATCATATAAAAAGAGTAAAGTCTTTTTCTAGTTTTGGTTTTCTTTGAACTTTTTCTTCTCCTCTCACTTTTCTCTTTTGCCCTTCAAGAAACAAAATACTACTCTTAAGGTCTTTTCAAGCTGGCTTCACCCACGTGGAGGACACTAGACTTCTTAGAACACAAGTGAATTGTTAATTCTCTCTGCAAAGACCAAATTTCTCACTAAAATAATCCTCGTGCTAGCCAATAAATAAGTGTCTTTGTATTTTAGCATAATTTTATCTTAAGTTTCTACTGTCTATGATATTTTGTGTTCTGCTTCCTTAGTTGATATTCCTAATAGCACTAATATTGGCAAAATTATATCAGGAATTATACTATTTTAACATGTAACGTTTTCATCAACAAATTTCTCATGTATCTAAAACTTTCCCATTTTCCCACAAAAGCCATTGCACTTTATCCCCAGCCAGCTCCTCAAACATTACCTTTCTTCTGAAATCACAGATTAAAACACGGGCTATGAGGCATCCATCTTTGAATTGCCTGCTCTTCTCTTTAAAAACTAATTCAGATTTTTGTACATTCTTACCTCCTTCTGCGTGATCTGGAGGAGTTCCATCTCTGCCAGCTCCAAACTAATTTTGTCAAGAGTTCTTGTGATCTAATAAAATGATTCCTCACTCGGTGGTTTCTTTCATCCATTTCTTTCTCCTGACACTTTCAGCTTCCCTATTTCAGCTGCTCTGGTTTCTAACACTCTATCACACCCGCTGAGGCTACAGTTGTCTCTTTCCTGTCGCCTATGCGATCATCCTTTCAAAGTTGGGAGTTCATAATCACCATAATGGCACTCATAATCCTGAACTTACTGCTGATCTCTCTTCTTTCTTCTGGTAATCTGCTTTCGGGTACAGTACCGAATCTTTGGAGACGTCTCTTCCTTTACCTAGGACGGCCGACTCAGAGCAGTCCATGTTACCCAAGTCAAGCCAAATCAGAGCCAATCGGACTCACAGCTTGAAATATTTTTCCAGTAACTGAGACAGTGGAATTAGTTTTTCAAACCAAGAAAAACCTGGCACTTGAGCTGCAATGGGCTGCTCGTTCAAGGTGTGTGCTAGGGGTGGCATGGGGAACTCAGCAAAGATGAAAGGCAAGGTCCTAGTGGAAATACGGAGAGAAACCAGATCCTGGTGACACCATGGGGTTGCTGAATCCAGCAGTCACTAAAATACTAAGTATTCTTCAATATTTTGGTTGCATGAGCCAATAGATGTTTTGTATAAGCCATTTTAGTGGCATTACTTTTTCTGTCATTTTCTATGAAAAAAATATCTTATGTGATGCTTTTCGCTATTTTCAAATCCTTCCTATTAATTTTTCAATGCACTGTCCTGTGTCTCCAAGTCCCACAGGAGCGCTAGAACTTGTGTAACTTCGTTCACCTCTGCTTCCCAGACATTACTGCCGTCTCTGTAGAACTTGAGAAAACTAAGCCATCTCTGCCTTTGAAGTTCACCTTGTCTCTTGAATTTCATTTTATTCTTGATTGGTTTCTTTTTGCTGTATTTCCTCCTTTTCTTAGATCCTTTTATGCTAATCAGTTTCATCATCATTTTTAAAATACAAAGTACTTTCCAGTATTATTTCATCAACCAACAAATTATTATTTCTATTTTAATAACTCTGTCCTTTTTTGTGCTCTCTGTCTAGGTCAAATATAATGAGGCAACCCTATCTGAAAGTCTGACTCAGCAAGTACCATTCTCATTCCAAGCCTGACTGAGGGTTTTTCTCTAGTTTCTCTGCCCGTATGTTCTTTTATTTGTTATGTCAGGTAAGAGCATCGTTAACACCCAAGCTTACAAGTTAGTTACCATCGACAGCTTTCTCACTTTTCCCTTTCATTCCCTGAAACTAATTCATCACTCATTAATTTAGGACCTAGGAAGAACCTAATCTAGTGCACTCATATAACTAAAGTATATTTTTAGCGATATTTATTAAGAAGGCTAAATGAATTCACACCGAGCAGTGTGTGTCAGACATTGCTTGACGTATACTATTCCTTAAAACTTCAGCTTTTGTGTCATTTATTGATATTTAGTAAGCCACTTCATAGCTTAATCATTTAAGTAAACTCGTTTATTTTACCCAGGGACCTGCATAGTCATTAGGGCCTGGAGGTGATAGCTTTTCTCTGCCCTGTGTGCCATCAACTGGGGAAGATAAGCAGGCTTGCGTGTCTACCTCCAAGCCGGCCGCCTCCGATGGTTGGCCGGTCAGTGTGGTGCGTGGCCGAGCTAAGCATGGTTGTGGACCTCAGACCTATGTTCTCCCTGGCGTGGGCCTCCCGTCGCGTTAGTTCTTCTCACAGTAGGCGGATAACACCCATGCGGCAGGAAGTAGATTTCATACACTTGCGCCCTACAGGACCGGAAGTAGAATTTCCTGGATCCAGAAATCAGTACACTTTGGCTTCCACCATGTTCTATTTTTTAAGCATCAAAGAGCCAGACTAAAAGAAGATATGAACATAGCAATTCTCAGTGAACAGCTGTCGCAGAACTACACTCTCATTTAGGAACCACTGCAGCTCTTGCCCTCATATCATTACCTTCTCTCCTGAGCCAATGTCAGCATTTTGCATTTAGCTTTTATGATATTTCCTGAAGTGTTGTCACAACTTAGTAACTGGTCTTTTCCCTTTTATTTCACTCTTCCCTTTTATCTTCCCCTTACTGATATTTCTAAAATTCGTCTGGGTTTACCTCATTTAAAACCCTCTGATGAATATGCGTAGTATGAATAACTGGGTCTTTGACCCAGTACCCGCAGACTCTTAAAGAAACTGCAACGTGTGATAGAACTCCCAGTGGTAGGGTGAGATGTTTAATAATTTCAAAAGAAACACAGAGACAACTGTCAGAATCGTGAGTTCTCTTACAAGCTCTTATCATCTGACAGTTTCAACAACCGATCAGCTAAAATTTTTTTGATGACATACTTTTGCAAGGCTTAGTGATTTCTGTGATGAAAAGTTGTGGCACATGAGAAATGAAGGTGGCAGAATCCAGTCTAATTTCAATGTTTTAGAAGTTGCTCACTGTCAAATTGATATTAATTAGTGATTATTAAAGAACAATTAATAAAATATCTTTTTCAGTTTACTCAAGTTTTAAGACACAGATACTCTGCAACTTGTTTGCATGTGTGTGCTTAAACAATGTTAATTATTTTTCCCCTCGGACTGCCATGAAAAAATTACAGTCAATAGTGATATTATATTGAGGAAGTTGGAAAAAGTCATACTGTATCAAGCAGTAAACTAAAAACAAAATCTAAGAAGCTATTGGCTGTTATTTAAAAATTTCTTTTTTTAAACCATTAATAACTTTCCATTAAAGTACTTAGTGAGAAAGAAAGATATTTATTTGCTTGAGTTTTTCAGGATGTATTTCTTTGGTCCTCACATCCATTTTCTTGACTTTTACCCAAACCCTCAGCCAGCTTTATTTTCTCAGATTTCTAATTCCATGAAGTTCTGTGTTTCCAGATCTACACTCTTCAGTCTCCTCTGCACTTTCTGGAGCTTCTCTGGGACCACGTAAGTATGTTCAAACTGCAGCCTGCCATGTTTTTGCTCTCATTTTTAAAAAAGTTAAAATGAAAGTTTTTAAGAAAGAAATTTTAATACTTATATATGTACAGTAGCTACATTATAGAACTACATCACATATTTTGTGTGTGGTCTGAGACAGTTCATTGTCACTCAAAAACACAAAACCAAAAAACCCGACAGGCTACAGGTTGAACTTCTCTGATGGAGTTTTTCACAGAGCAAATCCTATACTTTAGCTAAAACATATTTCTCCTTGGAGCACATGGCTTTTCTCCGGCCTTGCTCACTGGAAGCTTCTTACTCTCTTATATGATAAACATTTCCTTAATCACTCTTTGAGTGACTGATTTGCTTTTCAGAGTCAATACCGGATCATTGCTCCCTACTTTCCTGAAACGCTTGTGAGACTCCTGCCACAAGGCTGCATCTCCTTCCTCCACTCTGGCTCCTCGTGGTGGTGAAGGCCTTTTACTTCCATCCCCTTGCTGTGCCTTCTCCCCCACTCATGAATGACTTTGCCCTCTGGCTCACGGTCTCTCCTCCACCCTGTCTGGTCTCCATCCTGGGTGACTTCAGCAACCATTTATGAGAGTCATCCACAGCCAGGCACCCCAGTGCTTGGTCTCTTCATCTCCCGTTGCCTGCTCTTCCTCTCCCCACCCCAGCCTGGATTCACAATCCAGCCCGAGGTTCCCCAAGGGGGCTTCAAGGACTGCAGCCCCAGGATTGTCCAGAAGGCTTAGGAGAAGATGTAAGTTCTAGAGCCAACTTCCCAGCTCTGTTGAATCACACTTTTTTTGGAGCGGAAGGGTGGAGAGAAGGTCCAGGAATCTGCATTTTAATAACCTTCTGAGGTCCTCTTTTTTTAGGCAAGGTAAACTTTGAAAACTTCTCCGTTTTAACTTAATAACTTAGATACCACAGCCTCTGGCCAGAAGCTTCCATCTTTTAGGGTTATTTTTGTGGCTATTCCCACTGTAACTCCTCTTGGTACAATGAAATCTGTCCTTTTGCCTTTTTCTTCCTAAGCTCACTCTTGATGTCAATTCTCTCTTTAGCTTAAACTTATTAATAGTACTAACAACAATGCCTTTTCCTGAGTATCTCCTGTATGATAGGTACCACAAGTATTTAAAATTCTTTGTTATATTAGTTCATTTAATCTTCACAACTGTGATACATATTCCTCTTGATCTTTCTATTTTTCTTTCCAAAATATTCAGTCTCCTTGCCCTTAATACTCTCCCTACTTCCATCGGGGCATGCCTGAATCCAGCATGTGTCTTCTAGTGTGTGCCCGTACCCTCTGAGCACAGGGGATGGGTACAGGATGAGAGTCCAGCTCTCATCCCTGATGGGCATCAAGCACAAGTCTCTACATTAGTGTACTACAAGTTTCTTTCATTCACTCTCATACTGTCTTATTTAACAGGTATGTATGGAGCACTTACTCTGTGACAGGCTCTATGCTGTACTGTTTCAAGGAGGAAATGAATATTCCTCCTATTTGGATCTCTCTCTCTTTCCAGGGCTTTCGTCCTTAGCTAATCCTGACTCACTCACTCTCTCTCTCTCTCTCTCTCTCTCTCTCTCTCTCTCTCTCTCTCTGTGTGTGTGTGTGTGTGTGTTTTGTGTGTGTGTTTTGTGTGTGCGTGCACAGAGTGATGCTAAGTTACCAAATTGCCAGGCTGTGCTTCGACCTTGTGATTCCCATCCTCCTGCCTCAGCCTTGGGACTCCCTTGGGCCACCTGCAGCCACGTCTTCTCTTAACCATACCCGACTGGTTTTCTGGCCTTCCACGCTTGCAGCCGGTCCTCACTACCACCCCCTTTCACGAAGGCTTCTCAGATAGCCCACATTGTAACAACAACAACAACAACAACAACAAAAACACCACCAACAAAAAAAGAGAAAACTTTACTCCTCGACTCCCACCTCTCTCTCTAGAGCTTAATATCTGGGGAGAAAACTGGACCGTCTTTTCATGCCTCCCATTTCTGTGAGCCAACTACTGTCCTAGCCACTGGCCCGGGCATGGCTTCTGCTCCGGTCATCAGGCTCCTGTGCAGCTCCAGCCAGAGGACACTTTTCAGCTGCCTTCCGGTGGGATCTTTAAGCAGCTGTCACAAGGTTCATCATTTTGGCCTTACAATCCCACTCGATTTAGGCATTTCTTTGTCTCCATGGCTGCTCCTCACACCTCTACCCTGCTCTACCTAAGCTTCAAGTATTAAATAGTCTTAGGTCTCTGCCTGTCAGACAGCTTGTTCTTCTATTCGTGGATCTGTAACCTCTTTTTTAGCTTCCATTTGAGTGCTTATTAAGCCATATAATAACAGAGTCTGTGGTCAAGTCATTCAATTTGATTAATTACCCAGTGGTAGTCTACTCTTCAGCAAGCAATATTCCAGCACTACAAATACAGACGGTCTGAAGGGCTCTTCTAACATTCCAGCAGAGACCGGCCCCTCCTCATCTGAGTCTGTTGCTTTATTTGGATACAGGGAGAAAGGTTTCCAGTGTTGGTATTGAACGTAGAAAAAAATATTCCTATAACAAGTATTATTATTTTGTTCCATTTTAACTCTAAGTACTTGCTCTAAAATACAGAAAGCATTTAAATCTTAATTTGTATTTAATTTTACATCTGTTCTTTAAAGCGAATATCACCCCTCTTAATCATTAAGAGTTGGAGAAAGTGAGGCTCAGAGAGTTCAAGGTGTTTTTTCAAGGTCTCATAGTCAGATGGTAACAGAACAAAGATTCGAATTCAGGTAGGTCTGTATGGCTTCAAATCCTATATTGTTACCTCTATAACAACAATGATAGTAATAATAATAACTATTATTGACATTACGCTAAATATATTTCATGCTTTATATTTTTAAAAGTCATAAAGGTAGGTTCTGTGCATGTTCCTTTTTACAGTGAGAAAACTGGTACTCAAGTCCAGAACAGTCTGGGATTCCAAATCTGGTCAGGGGTGGAAGAGAGTTAGTCAGAGAGCTGGAGCCCTTAGCTGTCAGCACTGCTGGGGCTGCACACTGTCCCAGAGGCCCAGGACAAGGGGCAGGGATGTTTGGAGGTGAGACTCTGCCCAGAGCTCTAGTTCAATGAGTATGTCTTCCTTCTTACCTGCTTTCCTTACTGGATTGTGTCATAAAATTTTATTGTAGTAATGACAACAGTAACAAAATATTCCATTTTCTTCAGTTGAGCAGCCACTATACTTTATTTTCCTATGTTCTTTCATCAAAAGCTACACATAACCTATTTATTTTGAAGACAGAGGTTAAGAACAGCTTCGCTGGCAATCGGGCATTTACTTTAGAAAGCAAGGTGACTTTGTTGACTTTGCTGAATGTATTTGCTTTCTCTTCTGGTCACCGAGAGCCCATAACCCTTTGTGCGGCTATTCTGGAAGCTTATGGTCAGTTTTCGACTCACTCAGTACCTTGTAGCTTACTGATCTGGACTATTTTCTCCATGGCTTTAGTCACTTATTCTGTTTTTTCTCCCCTTGGTCCAGATGTCTGCACATGTTTTCAATAAGTTGCTTCACATCCTTTTGTAAGCAAGATTTGACAGTGTCAGAGATAATGTGCATGAAATATTTGTGAATCGCGACTGTAAGCGTGTAAAGAGAAAAAAGATAAATATAAGAGTCATAGGCTTTCCACAGCTGCCTGCTGTGTGTCTCTGAGACAGGCCATGAGGTACAGTCCTGGAAGTCCCCGTCCTACACTAACAGAAACATTGAAAGGAAGGAGAACCTGGGCCAATTCTGTGTCCATTGCCCAGTAATTCAAGATAAGCAGAATTCTTCGTGCGTTAGGGTATTTAGAATGCTTGGCATTTAAAAATGAATTTATTATTCTTATTTTGGAAGGATTTTATTGCATGGACTTCTACCCATATAATCAGCTTCATTTAATATACATGTAATAAATATCTCAAAATCATATGTGTCTGTTTGTATTTGACTACTCATAATTTTGAAAGAACAAAGTGCAGGTTATTTAAACAAATTATACAGGATTACAGAAAAATACTAAAAAAGTATATGCAATAATGTTCACAAAATAAAAAATTAAGGTAGCATTCAACCATCATCAGATATTTATGGAGAGCCCATCACATACCAAGCACGGTTGTAGATACAACACCCAGCGTGACCTTTGTGGCCCCTAGACTGAATTGTTACTTTGTTCAGTTCCGTATATAATTCTGTGACAGAAGAATGCATATCATTTGAACATTAACTTGGACATATAGCCTTATATATTTAGAGGATATGTCTGATGAGTACGCCCATGACAAGAAAATAGTATTAATATTATTTAAAAATATAATTCCTTCCCTTGAGGTAGAAAGTCACTTATAAAATTCAAACTGAGTAGCTCACTGCTTCCTGTAAACCACTCAGAATTTCTCTTGACTTTTTATTTGCTCAGAGGTATACTGGCTAGATTTTTAAAATAAATATTAAGGAATAAATAAATATTTAAAAAGAAATTACATAGGCTTTTTAAAACTCAGCTTTTCTTGTTAAATGATTTATATGGATGAAGGATTGTGTAGCCTTTAAACAGTTGGGAATGTTAAGGACAAGGCATAAATATTAGTGCTATTACTACAAACTAGTTGTGAAAAAGGTATTATTCTAAAAGTATTTCTGGTAAGACAAAAAGGACATATTTCCTTTAAATATAAAGAATGAAGTTGGGTGTGGTGGAGCGCACCTCCCAGCCCTCGGGAGGCTGAGGCAGGAGGATTGCCAACTCCAAGGCTAGCCTGGGCTACAAAACGAGACCCTATAAATAGTAAATAAATAGCATGCCAGTCATCTATGTTGGAACCATCTTTATCCCTTACAAGTTTTCCTACTCTCACTTTTTAAATTTAACTTCATAGTCTTCTCTTCCTTTAATTTTTACAACATAATTCCCCAACAAAATAAATAATTAAACTATAGTTGAACTGTCAAAAGGGAACATTATTTTAATGCAACATTAACATTTCGGTAATTAACATGGAAGTTAATGCTTTTAGCAGATGTAACATTAGACTTGTAAATTTTAATTAAAGTTAATGGTTCATGATAGCTGTAGGGAGTAGGCACCCTCTCTAGATGCTGAAAACATCTCTAATGTGATTAGAGAGACTAATTGTGGAAGAAAGGGTAGTCCTGGCGATGACTACTCGTTTCTCACAAAATCTGTAATTTGAAAACCTTTTCAAACGAGCAAATTGGTGAGTAAATAAGTTAATAGAAGAGGTTATGCTAACATTTAAATAACTGAATCAAAAAGCACCAAGTGTTTATGTATACTTGCCTTTCTCTGGGTGACTGTCTACCTGAGGTAATTCCAAGAAAAACAAAGTAGTAATTTTAATCTAGGGATTAACTTTTCATTTTTAATTTTCTTTGCAGATTCCAATGGACAGTTGCCACTCCAAATTGTATTCAGATGGCTCCGTCTAGGTTTCTTAAAATAGAATAGTCAGTAACTTTAAGCAATCAACAAACAGAAAAACTCTATGTTAAGATTTTACTGTAATGATGAAATGACGAAAATAACTGGGTAAAGGTAGCCATACCTACTAGCCAGCAGGAAGTAGACACAAAGTTCAAATTCAATGCCAGTGATAGATGCTTCACATGCAAATATCAAGGAGTCTGTCTGTTTGCATATAAGGTCAAAATTCCCCTAATATTTTTCTCAGCATTTCCACTAAATTGCAATCAGTTAAGGCCACTAATTCTAGACATTTCAGCTAAAATTACTATTTCTCTTCGATTCTTGGGTACATCTAAACTATGTTTACTGGAATGTAACTTGTCTGTCTTGCTAAAGCCACAGTTCAAATAGTCTTGCCAAAATTAGGGGTTTAATCAATATCAATCGAGCGAATGAAAACCATTGTTCTGAAATTAGAATAAATGCATAATTAACAAGCATTTAATATTGTTTATAAATTATATAGCATATGCATTCCATTTTGTATATTGTTAACATCCCTTTGTTGTTTTGTCTGCAAATCTTCTCCGGAGGCCCCTAAAGTCTTACAGTAGATAGTAACGTACAATCAGAAAAATGAAAAGTTCATGTTTCCATCCAATAAATATTCTTTTGAGAATTAAACTGAACTCTCCAAATAATAAATTTTGCCTTGTATCTAAGCAGTTGTGAGTAGAAATTTTTCACAAATCTTCATGGAGAGCACAAAATACAGAAGGCTCAAGCAGGATGAACTTTAAATACCAAGGACTTTGAACGCTGGCATTCAACCAAAGAAATCCCAGAGGCCTCAGAGCTCACTTGCCACTGTCAGATTTCTCAGCCTGTAAAGCATGGAGCTGGTCATTACTGAAACCTGCCTTGGCTTTTCTTCTGAGCAGTGATGTGGTCTGGGCTGCAGACATTGTGGATTAAATATAGGCCTTTTTAGCTTCTTTTAATATTCAGTTTCTGGCTTGGTTTTCAGCCTAGATGTAGACAAGCTAATTTGCCAAGCAAGTGAAAAGTGGTAGCCCTGTGTTTATTGTGTATTTATAACCCTGATGGAATGTTTGGAATCAGGCTTGCTCTCCAATGGGTGACTCTAGTAGGCTCTCTAATCTGCTACTCTTTAAACTACTTAAATGACGAGGACTGCAAGCAGCAGACTCTGTTGGCAAGTGGCCACTCAATGTCTCACTTTTCGATATATAAAACACTGATTATGTAATATTTTGTTATGAATTTTAAGCCACTTTCAATAATAATAGTGATCCCCTAGGTCAGGTATTTCCTGGTAATTAGTAGCCAGCTGGGTTAGGAGTCCAAACCTCATAAAAAGTTATAGAAGACAATTTTATGTTTTTATAATTTAGAAAGGTCAATCAGTGCACTTAAGTAGTTGGGTTTTTTTTTTTCCTAATGGTAAATAAGACCATACCTCACTTCTATTATTTTATGGAGCATAATTCTTAATGCCATTAGGAATACAAACATGATTATAAAAACTAAACTTTTCAAAACACTGAGAAAGTAAATAACAAATTTACTGGTGGGAGGAATTTTAATTTGAAATATGATCTGTTACCCAACCTAGTGTAGACAAAGCGATTTTCTAGCCACTGATGTTGAGATCTCTCTCAGTCTTACAATATTTTTATTTACATATTATATCCCTTTCCCTTCCCCTTCTCTCCAATACCCTTCAATCCCCGCTTCCTTCCCAAAGACTGTCTTCTTAGTTTCTCTCCCATGTCTCTTTTATCTTTTTAATGGTTTGGTTTAAAAATATGGCAATATATCAGTCTCTATGACTGTTTTATACTACATTTGCTCGATTTAATAAAAATATGGAATTCAATTAAAAGTTTAAATTTTAAATAATAGTACTTTAGTTCAAGTATGTCTTTTGCAATACTTGCTCTTTTACAAAATGTTCTTTATCTGAAATTCAAATGTAGCTTGGAACCCTATATTTTGCCCGACAGCCCTATGTGCTCACCCAGATGTGCTCACCCTAGATGTCTTCCTCCAAAGGATCCTGGGGTGTGGTGGGGGAGGGTTAGGACACCAGGGCCTGGGGGAGTGTGTGAGGTGGTGTGTGAGTGCCGATCTCAATGCTTCTTTCTCCAGATTGTCCACTGTTCACACTTTACTGGGTCTCGCTCACATACTCATGAAAATCTCCCTTCACTGGCACCCAGGGAGGAAGCAGGAACCAGCTCTTATGCTCATCGTGCTTGAAATATATGGGTGGTGCAAAAAGGCACCTCCTTCCGGTCTTTGCAACCCTAGGGCAGAAGGCAGTTAAGAATCCCCTATTTTATGCGAAGGACATTCTATCTCCAACCCCCTCCCTCTTCTACCTTCATCTTCAGGCTCTTACCTTAATCACGGAAAGACATTTCCCCTCTCTTCTAAGGCAATCCATCATTCCCCCATCAAGATGTGATTCACTGTATAGTTCATATCACCTAATTCTTAAATTTGATTTCTCATTTGTTTTTCTGACACAGATGTCAAAGATCTATTTTTAGAATTGAAAAGTTGGGAAAGTCCTTATCACCTTGACAATATACGTATGTGCACAGAATGCTCAACTTCATTATAAACCTTAAATTGTGCGCTTATATGTATCTGTAAAATGGGGGGGGGGGGGAAGAAGTTTAACTGATTTTGAGGGAAAGGTGGCCTGCTGTTGAATAGGAAGAAAGTTACCATAAGACAAATGACCCCAAAGCAGAGAGAAATTACTAGTTTTCTTTCATAATATTATACAGCTACTTTTAGAATGCCATTTTGGTTAAATATTTTGTTCAAAACTATTTTTTAGATTGACCTGGTAGGCATATTTATCAACTTAAATGTTATTCAGTTCTTTGTGTGATCTTCTAAAAGTGATTTAGATCTCTCTCCATTCTCTTTACTTACAAACTGAAGGACATTAGAGGAACATTTGTATAGTATTTATTTAACAATTATTGTGTTAGGCAATGTGAAGTATTTCCTTATATGCAATTTCAATACAATAATTTCTAGTTTACAGAGAATAAAATATAGCACACAATGTACATTTGAAATATAATGAATTAATATATTATCTCTAAGGTCCTTTCATCTTACAAAGGATACAAAATTTTGTGGTTGTATGATCACTTTTTTGTGTATTAACCACCAAATTTGAGGATTATGAAGATTATTAGATTGCTCAGTAAAAATTCTTCATTTCAGGAAGCATAGTGGCAGTTATCAATGAATAGGTATAGGCTGGAAATTTCTGAAATAGTTGTACTGCAATTATGTGTAACTTTACACTTCTCATTCATTTCACTTACCATTTGGCTTTTGTTTTGTCACTAGAATGCACTGCCTCTTAGATTGGTAAACCTAAATAAAGAACCTAAAGGTGCAGCAGTCCAAAGGATTCTCTTCTCAAATCAAAAGTTTTCTGTTTTACATCCTTGAGCTGGAGTTGGATGGGACCTTGCTGATCTCTGAGAGGGCCTCAAGGAGTATATTTTTTGTCCTTGTATATAGTATTTGGCTTCTTTTTGCTGCTAATCTTTTCAGCAACAATGTTCTACTCTGCCTCAACTTTGCAGAGGTTTCCTTTCTGGAAAATTTGCAAACTTCTAAAAACGTTCAATTCTACTGTTCATTTCTGAGTCTCACTCAGATCTGTAGATCTGAGTAGAAGCAGAGAGTAGAACTCATACGTCAGCCTGAACATTGTGCTGCTTTAAAATTTCTTCCACCAGATATTAATTTGTCCACCACCCTTAATCTGAACCTCCCACAAAGTCTTAGCACATGAGCAAGATGTAGACATTTCTGTTGGAATGTGTCACATCTGACCTGTAGTCCAGTTGCCATTGTAAGCCTTTCCTAGTGGAAACTTCCTGAGCCTGACCTTTATTGGCTGCATTCCTATAAGCATTCTGGTCTTCTGATCTCCAACCAGTATCACATACAAAGCACTGCTCACAATGTCCTAGGGCTACTCTAGCTTACTTTTTCGTATCATTTCTAATTTCTCCTGACAGTCAGTTTTAAAGGCTTTTGAATCATATGGCCGGGTACAGTCCCAACAGTGGTGCCACTCCTGGTACCTACTTTCTGTTTGAGTCACGTTCTCATCATTAGGACAGAGCGCCCAACAATTGCAGCTTAAAGGAGAGGTTTATCTTGGCTCTCAGTTCCATGGGTTCTGTTTGCGGTCATCTGGCTCTAAAGAAGAACAGCATGGCAAAGAAAACCTGCCCATCACATTGTGGCCAGGAAGCAGAGAGACAAGTGGGTTCAGAGATGAGAGCACCCCTTTCCAAGGCACACCCCCAGTGACCTTCCCCTTCCGACCAGGCCCCACTCAGGATGGAAGACTTCTGGTGGACGCTTCAGATTTAAACCATAGCACTCTATGTAGGTGGAAGATACTAAATTTAATCAAAAGAGCAATCCTTGCTTGAAAACGTTGACACATTCCAATGGCATTGTCCTAATTCAGAATCTTCCTTCCTTAATGATATTACTCATTCTTCTGTCTTCATTTACCGTCTTTATGGTTATGTTTTAAAAATTAAAAACACATCTATTGTTAAATAAAATTTAGAGGAGACTGTTTGTATTGACCCTTGCACCGAGTCTAACAGATCACAACACTACAAGGGAGTTACTCAGGCTGACTTTTCCAGTCACCAAACCAAAACTCGATTGTTTATCAAATGTATCAGGAACTCTAGAGAGTAAATAGCCAAATCTACTATTAGGTCATTTTTAGTTGACATGATAAGGAAGTTCCCTCTATTTTAACCTTTCCAAGGAAGGTGACTTTGACTAGATAATCTACTTTTTCTTCTCCCATCTCTGCTTTCTTTAGTCTCATTCTGCCCATAGAGCCACGCTCCTCTATTTTGCTCCTTGGAAGGCTCATTCTGTTTTATATAGTGAAATGATATCTGATCCTAAAATCACAAACAAAAGCCAATTTAATTTGTAAATGACAGTTGATGTAATTTTGTCTTTTGGCAATATCAAGCCTGTATCTTCTGTCGGTTTCTTTGCAGTTCACATAAATAGGTCACAAGTACACTAGATTCAAAACAATAATGGCGTTCAGACATATATTGTTGTTCTGCATTTTAATCATTGCCAGGGTGTTTTCATGATTGTAAATTTATATCAAATTACACGTATGTATCTTAATGTGTACATTTTTTCCATTCCCTGCTAATGCTCTAGCTCAGGCCAACATCATCTCTCAACTAGATTTTTGCCAGATCTTCCTTATTCATCTCCTTGTATCCATTCTTGGTCACTTTCAATCTGTTTTTCATTAATTAGTTAAAGTCACTTTTCAAAAGTACTAAATTTAGCTCTTTCAAGCATTAGCTACGTGACCTGGTAGCTTGTTAAAAGAAGTCTTGAATTGTATTTCAAATAAAAAGAAAAGTCCTTACGAGGCTTTAGGGTGGGGAATGCCACAAAGACTCACACACTGCAAGATTTCCCCAGCTGTGGTGCAGAAGCCCAGTTGGAGGGAAGCACTAGTGAAGTTAGAGGCACTACAGAGGTTAACTTTCACTGTGGCATAGATGAGAGGTGATAGAGGTAGGCTGAGGTGACAGCCAGGGTGAGAGATGGATGAATTCCAGAAATATCTTAAGGCTTAGTTAACAGGACTTGCTGAAGGACTAGCTGTAGAAAACGAGAGAAAGAGAGTAATGGAAAAGTATGGAAGGCAGGGCAAGGAATACATCAGAGGAAACAATCAGAAATATCATTTTGGATATACTAATTTTGAGATGTCTCTATGCATATGTAGTAGAAACTTGAAAATACATTTATAGGAGTAAGCCTAGAACACAGTGGAAGAATGGGCTGATGCAGTAAAATTGGAACTTGTTAGGATAAGATAGTGTTTATAGTCATTTAAAAAATGGAAGAGGGAGAAAACACTGATAATTGGATGCAAAGAGAGCGAAAGGAGCCACTCCACCTAAGGACTGAGGAGGGAGGGAGAGGGAAGAGGAGGATGATCATATTATATAGGAGGAGCCCCAGGCAGGAGCTTTCAGAGAGGTAGAGGAAAATCTAGCGAAAAAAGAGGCTTTGGAGAAGCCAAGAAATGACAGCATCTTAAGGTGGAAATGCTAATAAGGTTCTGTAAACTGAGCACAGGAAAGTATCTACTGGATCTGACAACATGTAAGTCAAAGACAATTTTTATACATTACTATTTATTAATTATAGCATGTGAATCTGCTTAGAGCTTCCAATGGCTTTGGCTGTATGGTGTAGTTAGAAACACTATGCTTTTTTAAAGCACTCCACCTCCTGACCAATCCCTTCTCTCCCGACATCTGTCCCTGGAGAAATCATGGCATCCTTCTGGTCTCAGTTCTGGAAATATGCTATGTTCGCCTCCCTCTCAAAGACGTGAGGCAGTGCTTATTTTTTGACTGTCTGTAGATGAGAAACTGCAGAATGTGGCAGTTAGGTGTGTGGTCTCTAGGGATCCCTCTATTCAGGCTGAATTTTGGCTCTGGTCTTTATGTTTGTATAATGTTAGCAGGTCTTTTTCTTCACCCTACTTCCCTCACTTGTGAAATGGGGACAATAGGAATACTCAAGTCCACCTACCTCAAAAATTCTTGATAGACAGTGGATAATTTCATTCACAAGAATGATAATACAAGGTATCAGACAGTTGATGCTAAAATGTAGTTGAACAATGCCTTCAAAATCTTGAAAAATTACTTATATCCATGTATCTGTTTCCAGAACAAAAAAAACCAGTCAGTTATGCAGGTGAAGTAAAAACACTTTTAGAAATATAAGCACTTAAAGAATCTTCTGAATTACCTAAGAATTTTTTTGGAGCCTGTAGTCTTAAAAATAAAGAAATTAAATAGAAAAAAAGGAACAAAGAATTTTAAGAATAAATGATTATAACAAAGGAAAGTTTTAAAAAGTCCAAAAAGCAGCTACGAACAACCTTAATCTCTCATCACTCCTGACTGGAACCAGAGAAGAGAGAATTGTGCAAAGTTTTTAGGGGAAAAAAGGAATCCAGAGATTTAATCGTCTTCCTAGATTTAACATGTTAGATGCTCTTAAGAATGAAATAAACACTGACAGTAAAAAGCAAAGAAAGTCTTTGATATAACCTAGGTTTAGAAAAAAGCTACACACTATAGTTTTGCTCCACTAATTGGATTTGAAATAAAGTTCACATGATTAAATTATAGCTTACCAGTGACTGATTTTTTGCTTCTGGAATTAGTCAGAGCACAGAAGATTTAGTTATGGCTCCAGTACTGAATATATACGTTACTGTTATGAACTGAGTGTTTATGTTCCCCTAAAATTCTTTGAAATCCTAACCCCCAATGAGATATTGTTTGGAGGTGGAGCCTTTGTCAGGTATTTAGGTCAGAAGAGCAGAGCTTTCATGAGTAAGATTAGCGCCCTAATAAAAGAGACTGGAGAACTCTCTGTAGTTTCTGCCATTTGAGGGCACAGGGAGAAGATTGCACTTTGCAGTTTGGGAAAAAAAAAAAATGCCCTGTCCAGAACTAGACACTGTTGAGATGCTGACCTAAAAACTTTCAGCTTTTAAAATTGTGAGAAATAAATTCCTTTTGTTTTTTAAGCTATACAATCCATGTTGTTTTATTATAGCAGCCTGAAGTAGGACAGAAATCAATCTTTGCTCTTTAAAAGTTCACATTTAGATTGGTGAAATTAGAAAGTGGGATGTCAGTCTGATGGGAAAGATGAGCATGTTAGCATCTTCATCTTTAAACATGAGGAATAAAAAGATATTGCTATTTTCTGAGTATGCCCTACACCCTATTCTTTTGTCAGAATTTTAGTCCCTAGTGCAATAGGACTGAGAGTTGGAGCCTTTTCGGAGATATTCATTTATATATTTATTTTGTTTGTGTCAGTACTAGGGATTGAACCTAGAATCTTTGCACTGAACTACATCCATAGGCATAGGCTTTTTTTTTTTTTCGACACAGGGTTTTACTAAGTTGTCCTGGCAAGACTTGCAGTCCTCCTGCCTCAGCCTTGTGAATCACTGGGATTCTAGACATGCTCTAACATGTCTAACATGGAAGTATTTAGATTAGGAAGGATCCACCTTCGCACAGTGGATTACTGTCACTATAAAAGGACTTGTGGGTGTAGTTCACTTTCGTTGGCTCACCTGCCATGTGAGGATTCAAAGTTCCTCTTCTCCCGAGGATACAGCCACAGGTGTGGTCTTCGGACTAGAGTTTCCAGTTTTCCAGGGCAGTGATCTTGAGCTTCCTAGCCTCTGGAGCTGAGAGAGCCACTTTTCTGTTCTTTACGAATCACTTGAACTGAGATATTTTGCTACAGCAGCACAAAAGGAGCTAAGAGAGCTACACTATATTTACTTGCTACCACCCAAAGAGGTTTGAGATACAAACATTGGATGGTGAATCGTACTCTCCTAAGCAGAAATGAGATTATTAAAAATTATAAATGAGGCGGGGGGGAGAAGATGGAGAAAGAACTATAGGAAACTCTGTTTCTGGTGAAATCAAGCAGCTAGGTAGACACCTGGAGGAAAGTACATCACATCTCCGGAATCAAAATCCAGCAATGAGAGGTTAAAAACCAGACCAGCTCCAATGAGGAACTCCGGGCTGAGGCTCTTTCACTGAGCCCACCCGCGGCAACAGGCAATTCTGGCCCCAAACTTTTATGCCAGGTCCAAACTTTTCAGCCGAGCCCATTGGTGGCTCCGGGAATTCCAGGCCCAAACACCTCTGATGGCCTCAGCATGCAATCCCAGGCCCCAAATTTCCCACTGAGCTCACGAGCTGCGATGCAGAATCATGGGACACAGGCTCTCACACTGAATCCAACAGCTGTAGTGCGGGATCCAAGGCCCAATCTTTCCATATTGAGCCCATTGGTTGCATCACCAAATTTGGCCTGTAGCTCTCCCGCCCTAACCTCCACTGCCTTATCAAACACACTAGATCTCCATTCTGAGAACATCCTGTCCAATCCCTCCATCTAGAGTCCATCTGGACCAGCTAGGAACAACACAGGGACAAATGAGAAAACCTTTACATTCAAAATATATAAGTAGGTAACTGATTTTTCCCCCAGTATTCTGTGTTAGTTTTCCTTTTTGTTGGGGGGGGGGGGGTGTTTTTTCCTACAATTATCATATTTCTTTTCCCTCTTTTTTTCTATCCTTCTTTATATACTTTTACTTAGTCCCCTTTTTAAACTCATTTCTTTTTATCTTTATTTCTATTTTCCATTTGGCTAAGTCTTATGTTCTTCCATATCCTTCTGTCTCTTCATTTGATAGTTTCTGAACCCCTCCCTCCCTTGGTTAAACCCATAAACCCTGTACAATAAATCTGTCCGCAGAAAAGGAAGCTACATCCTTCCCACATCACTCACAACTCTCCCTAACTCATCAAAACCCTTCTTATAGTGCTCATCTCTATCTGCTACTCCCTGACTGGGGTAGGGGTGCTGGCAAGTTACTTACAAGCATATAAATACTCCTCTGCTTTCTGTCTTATACCTAAACATACCTTCTAATCATAGTTGGCTCTCCCCCACTCTAATTTCCCTCATAGGTAGAATTGTTAGGTATCAATAATTTACGACCGTATAAATAGTCTAGTTGAGACATGATCTGTGTATGATTTAGTAAGTAATAAATTAGTGATGTACAATTGTGTATATATATATAACTATAACTATCAAACCTGTGCAGCCTCCCTGGTCACCCAGTATGCCCGCTCTGTACTCCCTATCTAAGCCACTCCCACTCTTGCATGACCCACCTGACAACGAGAGAGTGCCAGGACTGTCACCCACAGCAGAAATGCCCTTCTAAGGTAGACCAAGTGGTGACTGTCAAGTCTGCAAATACAAAGTAGGTGAGTTGTAATGAGGAATCCCACCTCAGGGACACAGACAGCATATTGCACAACCAAATAACAACACTCTCCACTACCAGACTACAGAGATTGCTTAAAGGGCTACCCCAGAAAGTCAGTGGAACACTCAACAGCAAAATGAAAAAACATGGGGGCAAGATGCCTCAGAAAGCCCCCAGCTTACTAAGGGAGACCCAGATAGAATTAGAAGATGACCCAAAATTCCTCTCCTTTGAATAAAAAAATATAACTTGCTAGAAGAATACAAGACAGCATCACTTAAAGAACTCAAAAAAGGATTTAGCCAAAGAAATTAAGGATGAAACAAATGCAAAACTGGCAGAGCTTCAGAAGTCAATACAGGAAATGAATGACAAATTCACTAAAGAATTCCAAACATACGAAAACTCAAATGAAGAGCATCAGGAGATGAAAACCTCTATGGAAAGCTTGGGGACCAGAATGACACGAAAAGAGGAGAGGGCTTCTGATTTAGAAGACAAGACTGAAACAATGATCCAGGCTACTAATGACCATGAAATGAATTCAACATACACAAGGAAAAGGAAAATAACAGATTATAGAAGACTCAAACTTAATCTCACAATGGTAGGAATACAAGAAAAAATGGAAATCCATACTAAAGGTTTAATAAAGTTATTCACTGAAGTCATAAGAGAAAACTTCCCACACATAGAAAATCAAACAACATGCAAGTAACAGAGGCATACCATACACTTATTAGATATGACACTCACTAGATATGAATAAAACAGAAGCTCTCCTAAACTTATTTATAATAACACTCATTGATATACAAGGCAAAGAGAGAATTCTAAAAGCTGTAAGAGAAAAAAAAGCAAGTTATATATCAAGACAAACCTATTAGGGTGACAATAGACTTCTCAACACAAATTCGAATGGCCAGAAGAACCTGGGGTAACGTCCTCAAAGCCCTGAAAGATAATAATTGTCAACCAAGACTCCTGTAGCCCACAACAAATGTCATTTAAAGTTGACAAATCCATGACAAAGAAATCTTGAAGAAATTTCTGACAACCAAACCAACACTACAAAAAATTCTGAAGGATTTGTTAGATAGGGGAAGAGAACAACCCCAACAAAGAACATAGTGGAAGGTTTATCTTTATAAGAGAGAACACCTAAAGAACAAGTAAACGAAATTCAATATTCATAGGATGGAAAAATGGCAAGATGTAAGACCCATTTATGAATTATAATACTAAGTGTTAATATCCTCAACTCACCCATCAAAAGACACGGATTGGCTACCTGGATTAAAAATTATAATCCAACTATATGTTGATTGCGAGAGACACACTTCAAACAGAGATATACATGGAATCAAAGTGAAAGGCTGAAGTCCTATATTCCACTCAGCTGGGGGACAAAACATGGGCTAGCAATACAATATTCTTCGCTGACAAAGTGGACTTTAAGCCAAAAGTGGTCAGGAAGTACCGCCAAGGTCACTCCAGTCTTGTAAAGAGAACAATCCTCCAAGAGGGGCTGACAATCATGACCAATTATGTCCCAAGCAATGATGCACCAAACTACATAAAGCAAAAGCTACTGGACTTCAAAAAACAGATAAACTTCAACTCTATAATAATGGAGAACTTTAATACTCCTCTCTCCAGAGAAGACAGGTCAACTAGACACAAAATCAATAAAGTCATAGCCGATGTGAACTACATTATGGAAGAAATGGATCTGACAGACATATACAGAGTTTATAATTCAACGGCAGGGTACACATTCTTCTCAGATGCTCATGGAACATTCTTCAAAATAGACCACATTCTAGGCCACAAAACAAGCTCAAACACACACAAGAAAATTATATCATCCCATGCACCTTGTTAGATTGTAGTGGAATAAAACTGGAAATCATTAAAACACTAATAAAAGATACTAAAACAAATGGAGACTGAACAGTACTCTTCTAAATATTGGGTTAGAGAAGAAATCAAGGAAGAAATGAAGTTCACAGAGACAAACAACAATGGTAGCGCAACACCACACAACCTCTGGGACACAACGAAGGCAGTGTTATGTAGGAAACTCATTTCCATAAATGCACACATAAAAAAAAAATGGTTCAAGTCCCAATAACCACACAAATCAGGGCGCCAGCCAACTCCAAAACAGACAGAAGGAAAGGAATTATAAAGATCAGAGCAGAAATTAATGAAATAGAATTTTAAAAATAAATGAAACAACAAAGTTGGTTTTTTTGAAAATATAAAATAGATTGACAAACCCCTTGCTAAACTCACAGAAAAAGGAACAAGAAAAACTATATCAAAACAAACAGAAATGAAAAAGGTGAAATTATAGCAGATGACATGGAAATCCAAGGGATTATAAGAAGCTATTTTGAAAATTTGTACTCCAATAGATTCAAAAACCTAAAAGAAAAAAATGAGTTCCTCAACACATATCAACTACCAAAACTGAAAGAAGAAATCAAACATCTGAATAGGGCAATATCCACCTATGAAATCAAGGAATCAGTAAAAACATTGCCCCCCACCATGGTATTCAAATATGACTGGAGGCTGTAAGAGGGCCCCTGCCTGCATGGATAAGGCAATATGTAACCTGATATGGACAGTATATTATACAGGAATCATTTTCAAAAAGACCAAAGTATTACATTATCATTTGTATCTCTCTCTCTCTCTCTCTCTCTCTCTCTCTCTCTCTCTCTCTCTCTCTCTCAATCACAACCTGAATCTGGAGATTTTTTGGCTCTATTTTTTAAATCCTGTATTTTACAGAAAAGGACTCCCCCTCAGTGTATGTAATGCACTCACCTCAGTAGCAACTGCCACAGTTTCTGGCCTTTCCAGGTGACCTTCCTGGTTTATTCCTGTGTGGAATAGTCGCATTCAGTAACCAGGAAGAACCTTTGAAGAGGTAAGAAAGATGCTGTAATGTTTCTACTCAAAACCATGCAAAAGATTTCACAAATGACTCTAAGCAAAGGCCCAAGACCTTCCCAGAGCCTGCAGGTCCTGAGTGATCTGCCCTTCTCCTCCCCTAACCTTTTCTTCTACTCTTGCCCTTACCTGCTGTCTTTCTCACTGTGTGGCCTTTTAAGGTGTCTTGTTTGTTTGGTGTTTATCCGATGTTTCAAACTTCCAAGCCACTGCCTTTGTCCACTAAGATTGATTGGTTTCCTTGGGAAAGGAGAGCCTTCCCTCGAGGGTATGGTAATGCCCTTGTAACTTCAAGACCTTCTTTAATCACACCAATCACCCCCCTTTCAGTATCCCAAATCCCGCTTAGCTTCCTCTGGTTTATCTTTTTCTTTATGGTTCAGATCACCTTCTTGTGATATTTATTTTCTTCCTCAAGAAAGGCAGTAATTTTTCTTTTTTGTAGTTGATGTAGCCAGAAATCTAGAAAGGCTTCCTGAAATATGAAAACAATAAGTAGTGTCTGGATGAATAAATGAACAGGCAAGTCAATTATCTATGAAAAAATGCTTAGAGCTAGGCGTGAAGGTATATGCTTGGAGTCTTGGCTACTCTAGAGGTTGAGGCAGGAGGAGGGTAATTTGAGGCCAGCCTGGGAAACTCAGTGAGTCCCTGTCTCAATATAAAAAATGATCAGGGCTGAGGATACAGCTCAGTGGGAAAGCACTCGTTGGTCCAGTCCTGAGACGTGTAAGACAAGAGTTTAGAGAATGGTAGGGAAAGCTAGTTTACTTTGATTTTTGATCATCGGAGAAGAAAGTTTATAGTTTAAATTGATCAGGAACTATCAGCATAGTGCTCTACCAAGAGGGCTAAAAGCAGAAACATTTCAAAATTATAACTGCAGAACAATATTGGGAAAAGAGACTGGAGATTGTAGTTTCATTTTAAATCTTTCTGAACGTTTTGAGCTTTAAAACCATGAGTCTGGAATACTTTGTAAAACCCATTATATTTTAAAATATTAATATTACCAAAAATATAATGGGTCACATAAAATACATAATAGAAACTCATTATGTTGCCCATAAGAAATGTGATCATGGATAATACAATACTATAGTGAAGTAACTTTAATATTCTTTCAAACAAAATACTTTGATCTATCTGTCTGTCTATTTTGTATTGAGCTACAATCTATGGGAAAATTTTTGTTTTTGAGACAAAATTGCTCAGGCTGTACTTGAACTTGCAATCCTCCTGTCTAGGTCTCCCAGTGTGCTGAGATTATATATGTGCCACCATGCTTGACCTATTTTAGTAATGCCATATTTTATGCAGAGAATGAGTGTGCGTGTGCTTATCTTAGTATTGCACTGATTTTTAGATTTTCAGTCTTTGGATGGATGGTTGGGTGATGTGATTCCCAAGCATGGGCTTAGTGAACTTGTAAACTGAAGGGTTTGTCCTTGACTGACAACTCTACAAATTCTTAATAATAAAGGTAATAAGTGCCTGGACTCCTTTGAAAGGAATCTTATAAATTGCAAGAAGAGTAATACTGATGAACTTGGATAGGTGAAATCAAAGTTCAGAATTGTATCTAGACATAATAAGATATATCAAATGCAATATCTTAATTACTTTCTTATTGCTGGGACACAATACTCAACCCCCAGACCTTAAGGACAGACAGATTTATTTTATGTCACAGTTTCAGGATGTCCCGGCCTAGTCACGGGTGCCCAGCACTGGAGGGAGGAGATGGCAGAGGACTGGAGCCAGAGAGAAGCTGCTCACTTAATGGCGAGACAGAAAACCAAAGGGCAAGGAAGGGAGGAGACCGTGTGGATTCTTCCAGGTCAAACCACAGTGACTCACCCTGCTGAGGAAACCAATTCAGTGCATTAAGCATGATGATTGAATCGTGTTCCAAATATAAGGTGTTTGGGGGCATTCCAGATCCAAATCATAACACTTGGTAATTCAAAGTATGTGCAGAATATGTAATATATATCTGTAACCATATATATGTATATGGTTACAGGCACATATGTATATTCATACATCTATAGATATATGTATGAGAATGAATGAAAGTGAGACTTGACCTAGTTATATAGTTTTTACATTATTGAAGTTATGACTGGAGAATTCTGTTGCTTGTCGGGTTTCCTGATTGAAAGATAAATCTTGTTTCCTTTGAAATTTGAAACCTTGTCTTTACTCAGTGATACAGAATGCCATTCAGTAGGAAATGTGCATTAATGATGCTATTCCTCTACTGTGTAGCTTTAAATTGCTCTCATGATTAAAAAAATATTTCTCTTTGAATTTAGCACTCAGGAAAGACAATGAGTGTCAGCTGACTGACGTAGAGGACAAGAAAGCCACATCACTCTTGCATCTGTCCTGCTCACCAAATTAGTAAGCTCTACCGCCTTCCACCTCAGGAAAACATGAGTGAGCCGTTCTTGTAGTCCCAACAATGATGTCACAATGGGAAATAAATGAGAGGATTTTTTTGGGAGGTACAGATTAGGTTAAAAAAAAAGACAAGCACTACCCATCTTAATAATAACAGAACCAATAGCAGCACCCTTAACCATTTTGATTAACTGCACTTTCTGAAAATATTAAAAAAAAATCTTAGCAAGTTAATTCTTTCCACTTGTTTACTATTCTATGTAATGAACGCCTCCTCAAAGAAACACCCCAAATTTTAAATACAGAATTTACAAATTACAAAGTTACAAATTACAAATACAGCGTTTACAGGAACACAGGAAGTAGTTACTAAACATTCTGGTTCTATAGACTCTCTGGCAGAAAGGAATAACAATTTTGGATGTTATAGTGCTTCACTTCGTATTTTACTAAAGTTACTTTGAGAACCAAAAATTTGGTTAAAGAGAAAAAAAACACTAAATTTTTCTCGTGGCACAAGAATCTTGTGGTTGTAAGAGTTTTAAAATTTTCATTTAATTTTTCCCAAGTATAAAATGCAAACTTTAATGTTATAACTATTGTTATTGAGATAGATATAAGAACTCCATAGATGAAGTGTTCTAAAAGTGTTTTGTTGTGTAAACATTTCACTTTCAGATTTAACGTGGGCATGTACACATGTAAGTTGGTATAACAGCATTCTTTTTTTTATAATGTTAGGTTCAATTTTCAACCTCATTAACTGTGGTGAGTTGCCCTTGCTCCAGTTTTCTTGCAGTTGCAAAATATTTCCTCTACTTCCATGTCCCTCTTTCTCTCCATTTTTCCCTCCTTTCTCTCTCCTGTATTCTTTCTGCTATTTTTTGATAATTTAATAAATGAAAGTCTAATTCCAAAACAAAGAAAAATAGAGAATGTTTTAAAAATTACATCCTCTCTTAATGTTTTCCTTTATGAAATAAATCATTAAGTAATGCTTTGAGCAACTACTTTATATAAGATAAAATAAAATGAGATATAAAATAATCCTCTATATGATCATTTTATGATTTTCTTGTATTAAATTTTCATTAGTTTACTAGGGTATTTGTTAAAATGCTAAGTGTTCAAGTTAAAAGCAAGAAAAGGAAATAAAAATATCACTAGTGGAACTTTCCCAGGAGTGTTTATCCTGTGGTCTAAGGTTGCTTCTGAAGTTAAAACACTCCTTCCTTGTTTCCAGAACATCCAATGGGATCTCTCTTAAAGGTGGACTGGTGACTAATTTTTCCCCTTGCAGGAAAGTGACTGTGTTGACAAATGCTGTCTGTCTTTTGGTTCCTTTGCATTAATGTTACCTTGCTACTTTGTCTGAAGCCATCATTCTGACAAGTTCAAATTGTCTCCTTCATTGGCACAGAAAATTTTCTAATGATAAATCACATCATTTGGAATTTAGAAAATGGTAACAGTAGAATTAATTGTTGTTGCGATTCCTTCTTCCTGTGTTTGTTTTTTGAGACAAAAATCTTGCTCTGTAGCCCAGGCTGGTCCTGAACTCACGGTGTAGCTCAGCCCAGCCTTGAACTCAAGGCAATCTTCCCGTCTGCTTCTCAAGTGCTGAGATTACAGGCATGTGCCACCATACCTGCCTAATTTTTAGGTAGTTCTTGGAAATCGAACTTGTGCGGGTGAGGTAAGCACTCTAAACACTGAAAATGCCTCCAGCCCTCTCATCTTTCTTAAGGGATATGACTTGTGTCACAGAGAAAGAAGAATTCATGACTATTCAGTTTGTGTAGAAATTATATTAGTGTATACAAACAGTACTTAGAAGCAAAAAATCTTATAACAATTATATATCCATTGATATTTTGTAGCTTAGAGTGAGTATTGAATAAATATTGGTTGAATAAGTAAATGAATTAATAAAGACAGAGCAAATTCAACATTTTAAAGTCAAGATTGGTAACACTATTTCTCAGATCAGGTTCTGTTTATTGCCTCAGACATCAGTGTAAGTGAGGATTTCAAACTTTTCTTTATTCACAGTGTATTTAGTTTCTTGGTAACGTTTTTAAAATTGAGAGCTTTTGACTCTTTCTATGGACTGGAACCCTATGGAAGCTTATTAAAAATGCAGATTCCACCTGGGGGCAGTGGCGCACACTTGTAATATCAGCACTCTGGGAGACAGACTGAGGCAGGAAGATTCCAAATGCAAGTCCAGATGGGGCAACTTAAGAAATTGTTTAAAAAAAGGGGCGGGGGGTGGCTAGACATGTAGCTCAGTGTGCAGGACCTGGGTTTCATACCCAGTGCTACAGGGAAAAAAAGAAAAACAGAAAAGGAAAATACAGATTCCTGGAATCCCCAAGCCCACTCTCTTAAATTCTGTAGTATTGGGTGGACAAGGAAAGTTTCAAAAAAGCTTGCGGTTCTGTTTGTTTTGTAGAACCAAACAGGAGAAATGTGTCTCTATCCTTTGTGTGTGTCTTACCAGTGAGCTGTTTGTGTATTCTTGGTAAATCGAGAGGTGATAGCAGTAAGACAAAATTAGTCGCACAGACACTTACCATGACAGCGGTGGAGTTTACAGTGGTTCAAAATCATATTATTGCTTGCTCTTTGCATATCATATTCTTTTTATATATTGCCAAGAGTGTTTCGCTTTATCTCCCTTCATCCTTCATATTCCCCACACTGAGCTTAGCCACCATAGAAATTCAATAAATATCAATTAGTAACTCTTGCTCTAGGTTGAATGTTAAGATCACATAGAGAGGTTTTTTTTTTTTTTTTTTTTTTTAATATTGGAGCTGAGGACTCTTCCCAACGCAAGTGAACTCAATCTGTCCACGGATGGGATCTGGCACAGCCAGAGTTAAGAACCACTGAGATATATGTATTCTCTCAAGTACTAGTAATTAATAGTATATGCATTTCAGATCTGTCTGCATGGCTTACAAGTGTGTGTACCTGCATACATGCATGCATGTGTTTATGCAGGGCTCATTTCCAAGATATGCAATAACAGATGTACAAAGCAGTATGGTTTGGCTTTTTTAATACGGTAAATATCTCTCCTATTCAAACTAAAAAATTTAGTTCAGAAACCAAAATTTGATTTAAAATATTGTAAAGGGTCCTTTCTGAAGTGCATCTATTGTTTAAAATAAAATAAAATATCCAAGCTTGAATTTAAAAATTAAAAACCTAGGATTAAAACTCATTGTTTTAAGAACTCTGATATGATAATATGACTTGCAGAGTAAAAGGAAATTTTAAAAACCCAATAAAAATCAATAGCAAAAGTCTTAGAGCTGGTGTTTATTGAGCTAGCTTGAAGGACAATTCCTGGTTACTCTCATCTGTTCTGGGCACATCCACTAGTATGGCCAAGAATAGAAAGACTGAAAATAGCAAATGTTGCTTTAGATGTGGAGCAACTGGAACTCTTTTTGATTGCTAGTGGGAGACATGGAAATGTACAGACTGAATGTTTGCTCTTAATGAGAGAATCTAGGACTCGGTGGCCTGGGCGAAGCAGACCAGAAAAGGACACGAAGGAACTTGCTGGGCTACGAAAAGAGAGTATTTTGGTGAAGCAGGTATGCATATTTGTCAAAAGTCATCAGCGTGTACAAATAGTATTTGCGATCTTTATATATTTCAATGTAGTTCTTTTCAAAAGAAAAATTCAGTCAGAACTATTATATGGTAAATAATCATGATTTTATATTGGGGGAATCTAATATGTCTATTTCCTTTTTTTAACTATAAGAGTGTTGATAAGGCACTTTATATATCTTAACACCCATGACACCTATTTTTGCTAAGTATCATTAAGCCTATTCTAGAAATAAGGACTTGGAGAATGTTCCAGCTGACATGAACTGGCCGAAAGGAGTTAAGAACAAAACTCTGATAGGGATGTCATGGAATGTCACAACAGAGGCAGGCAGAAAACATCCCTAAGAAAGTCTAACTTCAATCAGGTATAAAACATCCAGGGCATCTTTCTGCTTGGGTCTGCTGCCCAGGCCAGGCTGAGGTACTACTGTAAGGCTGCAAGTTTCTCTATGGCTTTTGGATATGGGGAGCCCATAACAGTCCGCGATTCTGCAGCCCCACCCCCAGGAGATGTTACAAGAGGCTCAAGTCTGACAGGTGATTCCAAGTACCTAAGATTGTCAAAGTGCCCTTGCAAAAGGAACTACCATTCCAGCACTTTTTATTAGTGCACAACACTTGGGGTCTGGAAACAGGGGCTTACGGGAGGCACCGAGCACACAGAAGGCATAGCCTGTCACCTGTCACTCTTCTTCACCTTCTTCAGTGATGGAGGTCCTCATGAGGCACATGTTAGTCTTCAGCCCTGGATGGATATGCGACGTGAAGCAAGCTTAGCTGGGACTCCTCGGAAGGTGGAGATAGAAATTTCATTTAAACTAGCAAACTAAAATGGAGAACCGCTGTGCTCACCTGTGAGGTAAGTCCTTTGGCATCTGACTTTGGGTGTAGCTCTGATCTCCCCCCTTTGGTGACACTTTGTTGTCAGCTGTGCCTCCTGTCCTGCATCTGACAAGGTGTGGAGAGTTCTGGGGTTGCATTCTGTTTTCTTTTGGTGGATCCAAGAAAGTCCTGGGACCACAAATAGGTAGCTACCTGGAATTGCTATGATTTGTGACTCCTCTTGATTCTGAACACTGCTCTTTGTCATTTTGTCTGCTGGAAATGAGATTATGGTCTGTTTTTATCTACCCCTCAGGTCCCTTCCCACCAACAGAGTCTGCTTGATAATTTTATTTAGTTAATTAGTTTCTATGTTTTCTTTTCAGCAACTAAGCTACAAAGCCACTTAGTGGTGGTGATTTATTCGCAATGTCCAAATTATTCAATGTAGGTTTTTGAATCTAGTCTAATTATTTTTCATTAATTTCATATTTTTGAACTCTTTAGAATAAGGATATACAGCAGAAATGAAGTTAGGAAACTTATAATTCTAGATAGAACAACTTGCACAGTCATAAATAATAAATTCAGTTATAGTGCTTTCCTCTCCAATCCTTTTAAATCATGTATCTCTGATTTTCATTTTTACCCAGATTCTTATTGAAACATTTTGATTCTCTTAAAATGGATTCATTTTGATATACCCTTTATTTTAGTTTGTTGACTTTAGATACTGTTGGAGATAAGATATATTTGAAACTCACAGATGTTGAATATTAAAAAAGTCTTAGAAACAATGAAAGGTTTTTAAAGAGGTTAATATCTTGATAAAAGGAGAAACTCAATAAATATGTCTGGGGAAGGAAAGAAGGAAGACTGGGAAAGATACTTTTATCATTTTTTTCTTTTTCTTTTTTACAGTACTTTTTTTTGAGCCAAAGTCTCAATCTACAGTCCAGGCAGGTCCTGAACTCACTACAAAAATCAAGCTGGCCTAGAACTCAAGGTAGGCATCCCACCTCAGTCTACCAAGTCGTGGGATTACAGATAAACACTACCATGCCCAGTTTACCTGGTGCTGGGGAATCAACCCAGGGCCTTGTGCTTGCTAGGCAAGCATTCTAACGTCTATGCTTTTGCTCTTGTCCCAGTACTAAGGTTTGAGCCTTTGCAATGAGATTTTTCATTTCAAGACACTGTCTTGCTAAGTCACTAAACTGCCCAGGCAGGCATGACTGCGTAGGGTCCTTGCTTCTGCTTCTTAGAGCGTTGGCTCTGCTCTTTTTTAAAGTTGATTTATCTCAGGCATTTTTATCATAATAATCAAAAAGTGATTAACACACTCAGAAACTCCATTTACTGGAATAATAGTAATTTGGCTTCTTCTAAGTTAAGAAAAATAAAGATGCTGAGTTTATAATTTTTTTTTTAAATTTCCTGGTCTAGGAACTCTTTCACGCTTTTCTCCACGTGGAAGGACACGAAGCAGGTGGAGCTGCCCGGGGACCTTCGCGTCCTGTGCAGTGTGCTGCTGCTTCCTTCATGTGGTTCCTTGGGATAACCTTCAGGTCTTAAATGTCACTTCCTCAGAGAAGGGTTCTGGGAAGTCCTAGCCTCGCTGGCTCCTCTGCTACTGTTTCCTCCTAAGGAGCTTATCCTTTGTTCTCTTCAGCCTCCCAGGTTCTCATCCCCACGGGTAGACTTATGGGTAGCTCATTGCCAAAAGCATGTAAACTTTGACAGAGATATCACAGACCAGAAACATTTAAGAACCAAGGGACTAAAGCCTCCATATCAAAATAAAGCCTCCCTGTAGCTTTCATTTTAAAAACAAGCACCCACACCAGCAGTTATTAACTGTAAATCCAGAAAACTAAAAATATGTAGCCAGTGCATAATGGTAAATAAAAACAAAACCCTGGACCCAGGGCCACAGGAGTAAGGCGAGGGTATAATGTACTTACTACCCTGGTTTCCCTGGTGCTGTACTGAGCATAAGTTAATAAGTAAACTTATATGATTTTCTCTCATCTTCTTGCTTCTGGGCAGGTGACATTTAAGTCAGACCAGATAGGCTGTGTTCCATTTTAGTGTTTCGTTAAAGAAGCAAAGTTGAGAGTCTACCTTGCCATTTCAGAAATTTTCACAGTGAATTCTAGGATATACTGTTTAGACATTTTTTTATGTTTTATTTTAGGACATTTGCTACTCTGCTGCTAAAGGAGCATTTGAGTTTCGTCATATGCAAGTGTATTCTCCTTTTGCAGGATGTGGGACTTGGACAGACTCCATGCCGCTTGTTTTGGTTGGCACCTCCATTTCCTGCCTCAGTCACACCACCTTTATCTTTGCATTACATCACAACCTATTATCTTAGGTAAAGTACAACAGGAAAAATACTGTTAAGACTCAACTCCCAAATTGTACTGCCCCTAAAACGGTTTCAGGAGTTGCTGCCTTACCATAGGTATGAAAATCTTTTAATTAGCAACTGACTTTCTCAATATATGTTAGAAAACAAGTGGGAATATTGGTTTTCACTTCTGTATTGTTTATGAA
Organism: Ctenodactylus gundi; assembly: GCA_004027205.1. Taxonomy (NCBI): domain Eukaryota; kingdom Metazoa; phylum Chordata; class Mammalia; order Rodentia; family Ctenodactylidae; genus Ctenodactylus; species Ctenodactylus gundi. The sequence goes on from PVKB01002299.1 coordinate 197,579, forward strand.
AGCATAATTTTAAAGAATCATTGAATAAGGAATGCATAGACTGTCCATAAAAACAATTAAAATCTTAAATTATGAAAATAGAGGTAGGTTTTAGCCTACAGGGGCTAAACAACTAACAGCAAAGATTTTGATGACAATGATTATTTTGATGCAATATAATATCTTTACATATTGAGATTTAAAGACACTACAATAACTTTACTAACCGATTACTAACGATAAAGATTTGGTGATACAATAAACTATATAAATGTGTTTTTAAATATTTTGTGGTATAACACTGAAACTGCATGATTCATTTTGATTTTTTTGCATGTCATCTGTATTAATATTTCCACAAACTTCCTATTGTGTATAGTAATATCTAATTAGTGTCATAGAATATTGATGAAATATCAATTTCATTTATTTAGAGTTTGAAGAAGTAATAGTTTACTTACATCTTCTGGAAAAGCGATTGTTTTTATCTTTAAGTCTGAAAATGACAACAGGATTTTAACCCTTGCATATTCTGCAGTGCTGGGGATTGAAACTGGAGGCTCACACGTGGTAGGCAAGAATTCTACCACTTACCTACACCACATTTTAAAATTATGTAAAATTACTTCATATACAGTATATATATATATATATATATATATATAATTTTAAAATAAGTTAAAAGTTCTACAGGTTAAATAAACTTATTAATCAGATAAATTTTAAGTTAAATAATAATAACATTGGGAAAATGTGATAATACTTTCCAGTTAAAATTATCTGCCATTTCCACAGGGCAACATTCTTCTGTTTGCTTTTAATCCTTCCAAAGAACAGATTATCCACTAAGTCACAGGTAAGTCTGGGCTTGCTTTCGTCAGTACTTGAATAGCTGGTGAATTTAGAAGCTCTTGGTCTTACCTTTTCAGAACTTGCACATCACAGAGTTGTGGAACACAGCTGATTTCTCCTGGCCCACACAATCACAAGCTTTGGAAATTACATTGCTTTATAAAAAAGAATCATAGTTCCAGATGCTCCCTACTGTATATAATGTTAATTTTTGCATGGAGAAGCTGGCATGATAGAGATTAAAAAAATAAGCATTTTCATCCTTTGAAAGTCATCTAGTGTGAGTTCAGTCACAGAATTGTGGAGGCTGGTTATGGTTAACTAGGCTTATTGTTATCAAGGGTAGAGAGCCTGCTTTCAGTGTACCTTTGGATATGTGGCAGCGTGACTCCAGATACGGTTTTATTCATATTCTGTATTTCCAAACAGACTGAACACTAGCATTGCAATTGAACTGCTGAACAAACAATTACTATGGCATTTTAAAGTACCATTAAGTGAAACAGCTCAAGGTTACAGAATATATGTTGCAAGCAGTGAAGGCTTAATGAACAACGAGGGTTGGATATATGAAAACAATATCAACTATAACTATTGATCTTTTATACTGTACTGAATTTACTAGGGATGCACATTTAATTAAGCGATCTAAATGTAGCATCTCACATAAGCTATGAGAAAAAAACTGAAATGAAAAAGATATATTATCTTCCACTTTTTGCTATTGTGAAATAGACCATTGCTTCTAAATTTGGGATCTGATGCTACTGCTACATTTCAAGGGTGCAGTCAGGAACATTGAAAAGAATGTCAGAGGAAGTGGGTGGAGACAGAGTAGGGAAATAGAACGCAACACTGAAATCGTTCCATTTAGCTTTGTGAAATCACAAGGTATTTATAACATCTCCTTTTCAGTTAGACACATACGCATATAACAAAATATTTCAAAGAGACTTCCACCTTAAAAAAATCTTTGAGATTTGATTACTGGATGCCTAAGCTGTTAAGTATGGATAATCAAGAGGTGCTTGTGAACACTGCTGGTGACTAAAAATGGCCCTACCGCTGAGAAAATTATGTCCTGTTAGATGACTTCAGAGTTTGGCTCTAGAGCAGGGATAGAGGATACAAGAATAAAAAGGAAATAGTCTCTGAATGTATTTCCCTCATGGCGATGACTTATGGCCTACTGCGTATTGGCCCTTTGGATTCCATGGTGAGATACAAGAAACATAAATTGACTCGAATTCTGTTGACCAAAGAATCACTATATAAACATAAACTGCTGGTTGTACTGCCGCTTTCCTGTTTTGCAACTGATATAAAATACGACATTTTTCCTGTATTAAAAATATGCGGTGTACTGAAATCTTTTCTCAGTTTTATAACTACTGCAAAAATAGCTGGGGAAAAAAAAACCCTGTCAGGATGCCACTATTTTTAACCATGAACTGTATTCTCAAAAGATCATAACTAGATATTTGGGACATAGCAGAGTTATTTTTTCCATGAATGTGAATTGTAGGTATTTGGTATGAAGTTAAAAAAGTTAAGGCTGATTTTAGTCTTTCTCATGTGAAGTTTATCTGAATAATCTATTCACAATTAATAGCAGAGGGCCATTAACAGTGAGAAAGTGAATTTCTAATATCGTTCATGGGTGTCTTCAATGCAAGATAAAGATTTATTTCCTGACACTGTACAGTGACCACAGCCAGAGCCAAAGGAAAGTGATCTCCCTTAAGTTGTCTGCAGTCTGCACTTTGACTTCCTCCTCTTGGCTCAGTTTAGCCCAGACATTTCAACAGCTTGACTAAGCCTCGTCACCATCTCGCTGCCAAATTTGGTGGCTGCCAATGTTACTAGCAGCTTTTTAAATACACCTGTTGCCAGCTCTCAGTTTGCGTGAAGAAGGCTAAACCTTTCTTAGTCTTCCCCAGTGGCTAGGATCTCTCTCAAAGGAGAATTATTCTCAACATGACTTCATCATTCTTCTGTAGGAAAACATTTTTCCAGCAAGCTTCTCTCCTTACAGAGAAGTTGCATTTATACTGAACCTGGTATGTAACATCTGTTCTGGGTTAGCTTATGGAGAAAAAATGATTTTGATAATCAATATTACCTCTATGTTTTGCTTGTGTGTGGCCAGGCAGGCTATATGAAAAAAGAGAGACTTTGTGTAAGCTGAGAGGTTTTAAGTGTAATTGTGTAATAACCAAATACTATTTACAGTGAAGTTAATCCAATAGTTAATGGGATATATCGCCTGGTAATTAGGTATAAACACTAGGTAGTTCATAGACGGGGCTATAATTAATGTGCATCACAGAACCAAGGCAGCATTTTTAGAGCAAGCTAGGTGGGGAGATGAACAGAAACTCAGCTGGAGTTGGCTTCTGCTCTAATAATCCCTGGATTAGAGGAGTCTCTTTGGCAAAGCTACTTTACTTTTCCATTTGCATTTGCTTCAGCCAGGAGACCAGTGGTTGGGAGCAATTTTTCCCCACCCATTACACAAGTCATATTAAGTTGGAAACAGAAAGTGTGATGGATTCGGTTTTGACAGTCTTCCCAACTTTTGAAATACTGCATTAGTAGTTCGTTATCAGTCCTTTAAAGTGAAGAAATAGGACACATAAAAGATTATTTTAATATTTTATATCATTAGGCCACTAACAGGATGATTTGTAAAGTCTATAGCAGCCAAGTAGGCTTCATGAACTTATTTTTGATCTATTGGACTACCAATGTTTATAAATTGTTAACATGTGTTTTTCTTGTATCAGTGGAATACCTGGTCTGTAGATAGATGGGATAGCTTATTTAAAATGGGCTGTCTTATTGATTACCTATTAATCTACACATTCTAACAGGAAAGCAAAAGATAACAAGGAAAATTCCATGTTTCTAGTCTCATGTTAAATTGTCTTCTCTCTGAATATATCCGGTTGCTTTTCCTGCAAGGTTTGCCCGTGCATGACTCAGGTGACGTTCTTATTTGACTGACTGGTTTAATTTGGTTTGACCTGGTTCAAATATTAACCTCACTGGCTTCATCTTTACTTCCATTAAAACACCAACAAATCTTTTTGGCTGCTGTAGAATTATACCTGCAATCTGACTATTCTTATTACTTCCATTGTCAGTACCTTGGTTAAGTCATCAATATAATTTACCTGGACCATTATTATAATCTTCTAACTTCTAGTTGCTCCTGCTCTTCCGTCTGTTCCCCAAAGTGTAGCTCTTCTTTCCCACCTCAAGCCGGATTTGGTCACTCCTTCAATGGTTCTCCCCTTCATTTAGCATAAATGTTAAAGATTACAACGTTGAACATCTGTCCTCTTCTTGTACTCTGCCCACCTCTCTTCTGATTTTATCAGCTACTCTCTCTTGCTCTCTGGTTTTAGCTGCACTGCTTCGTGGCTGTTTTTCAAATATGCCGAATCCACTTCCACTCAGGGTCTTCGCACTTGCTTCTTCCTCTATAAAATACTCTACCTCTGCGTAGCTACATGCTTCTTTTTTTCCTCACTTCTCTTCTGGTCTCCTGTCAAACATCAGATAGGCCTACCCAGGTAGGTATCTGAAACAGTATTTGCCCCATCATCCTCCTGTCTCCTTAGTCAGCTTTGTTTTCTTCTTCTTCTGTTTTGAGGTAGGGTCTTGCTCTAGCCCAGGCTGATCCTGGACTCATTATGTAATCCAGGCTGGCTTCAAACTCACCGCAACTCTTCTGCCTCAGCCTCCCAAGTGCTGGGCTTGTAGGTGTGCACCACCACACCCAGCTTATGTGGTGCTGGGAAATTGAAGTCAGGGCCTTGTGTTTGCTAGGCGAGCACTTTACCACTCAGCTATGTCTCTAGCCTCCAGCTTTATTTTTCTTTGACTCACTGAATGATACGGCTTTTTTTTTTTTTTTTTGGCCCTTCCTACTATAATTCAAGCTGTATGAGTGCAACGACTTTGTCCCTTAGTAAGCAAACAGTTGCTTTTATTTTTTAGAACAAGACTTTGCACATTTGTAAATACTTGATTATTTCCTCGAGATTTTCTTCTAAAATTAAACGTTATGAGTTGCAATTCCATCGCTTTCACAATAAATGTTTGAGCCACAGTTTACTTTTTTTTTCCTCGTCCCTTTGCCAGGGAAATTGGACGAGTGAGAGACTTAACAGCTGCAACTGTTTGATGAGCTGTTCATATTTTGCTTAAGTACTTTGCTTTATTTCACTTAATTCCATGTGTGGTCCTAAAACTAGGGCTTGTGACTGTTCTATTACAGAGAAAGGTTCTGAGAATTTGGAGAGGATAAGCAACTTGCTGTTTGCTCACAGTTAATCGGAGCTGAGATTAGGATTCAGGGAGGCCAACTTCATACTGCCTCCTAGCTGACTCCTCAAGCAGTTCACGTCTGGTGAGTAAAGAACCGAAACCTCCGTGTTCAAAACATTTCTTTTTGCAGTTCTCCCGAGTGGGATTCTGGCGGGGGTGGGGTGGGGTGGGGGATGGATAAGAATGTTTGTGTACGGCATATGCAAATATTTATGTATACACACCGCCCGTTATTATAACAAGATCCTTGGTCCTATCCCGGGCTCCCAGGTAGTTCACTTTTCAGAAATACACTAAAAGCTACTTCTTTTCGTGTTGGAACGCTTAGATACAGGATTTGCATAGCCAGGCTTAAGGAACATGACCCTTTGCCTCGTATCTCCGCACAAACGTTGAGCACGGAGGTAGTTTAAGGTACTTGGTGAGCAGGATAAGCTCAAAATGCTGCGATTCCGCAGCAGGTGGACGTCACTGGCAGGCAATCAAAGCCGAAGAGAACCCCAAGTCCTTACAGAGCAGCCAACCCTCTCCCTGGGTGCAAAGTTGGCGGGCAGCGGGAGAGTCCCACGCAGGCAGGGAGACGCAACCCGCGCGCACGCCACGTGAAGCCAGGCCGGGAAAAGCGTGCCCGCGGGAGAATCCACCCCATCCGCCCCCTGGGTGGGGGCGGGGCGGGGGCACCGCGATCCGGCAGGGGCGGGGCCGGCGGGCGCCCCGCCCCCTCCCCGGGGATGCCGGGATGTTTACACGCCTGACAGCGGCCGCGGCGGGAGCGGGAGGCGGAGTCGCGGAGGATGGGCCGCCGCCGCTAGGCTCGCCTCGCTCGCCCGTCCCAGCGCAGGGTGGCGGCCGCGGCGGGAGCGGGCCGATCGGCGCGGGCCGCGCAGTCCCAGCCTCCGGGCCTTTCCGCTCGCGCCGGTCCCCGGAGCGCGGAGGACCGAGCGCTCCCCACTTCCTGGTGAGTTGCCGGCGGGTGGCCGAGCCCGGAGGCCCCGGCTGGGTGCAGCGGGGTCGGGATCGGACCGCGCGGGCGGGCGGGGCTCACGCCTGCCGTGGCCGGGTGGCGCCGTGGGGACTGGTGGCAGGAGCCCCACGCTGGAGGCGGGTCCCCGAGGCCGCGGTAACTAAGAAACTCGCGGACCCCGTGGTGACCGCGGCAACAGGTCCTGGGTTTCGGGACCGGAGGAACTTAGGCGAAGACCCGCCTCTGGAGGAAGCTCATTGGCCGGGTCGGTTATTTTTCCCGCCCCGATTGGTTAGACCCATCTGTCAGGATTCGGCCGCTGCCCAATTTAGAAAAGTGAAGTTCCCTGGGAGAGAGCGGGTGGTGGGAGAATCTGAAGCGAGAATCAGGAGTGGCTGGAGCAGGACGGGGAAGGTGAGATTTAACCTGTTGGAAATTTAGCTTTAGAAGACCCGGGGTTAAGGAATGTTGGAGAGGGATTGCGGGGCAGTAGCGACTTTGGAATGTGATGATGGCAGTGGAAAGGGGATAGATTGAAAAATGGAGGGTAGAGTCAGAGAGACAAAAGGGGTCCGAGAGAGAAAAGGAGAAAAGCATGAAGGACCAGATGGCCCCAGAGTAGTGACAGAAGATGAGCCCAACCTGGAGGATGTTGTAGGAACTCTGAAGATCCCTTTTGTCTCTTTGCTTTAGACTGTAGGCCTCGGGAATTGATGTATCATCAGATGAACTGTGTACTCACACGCTGTGTGCTCTGCTAGGGATAACATACTAAGGCTATACTTGTTTTATAGTAGGGGGGTTTATGCTTTTGTCCTTTAACATTTCTGGTGACTGAACTGAAAATCGGGAATTACAGACGTGAAATGACTTTGCTCCTTTGAGATTGCTGGTGTTAAGGAAATTGAAAAGAATCTCGGATGCTTGTAGTTTATGTTGTGTACCCGTCTGATGCATAATTAGAACAGCTATTTCTAATTCTTCCTTTCCAAGGAATTTGAAGTTTCCAGGGCTGTATATAATTCCTGCAGCTTCAGGAACATGCCTGGTCAGGTTGTATTGCAAAGTTATAATAACTTATAAAAATTTATAAATGTGTTATGAATTTGTTCTGTTCAGGGCATGAACCAAAAAAGTTTTAATGTTTGAGATAACGGGACATATTCTGCAAGTGGGGTATGGAACAAGACATACAATTAACCCTGTAATGCATTGTGGCTTTTTTTTTTTTTTGTGAGTGGATGCTGAATTTTCGTGGCTGTAACACTTGGCGAAGGCCAGTGCTCTTGATTTGGTTAACATACACCCTGAGGAGTTAATTCATTTTTAGAAGAAGGAATGTTCGCGTGCCTTCACGGATATCCAGTCCTTAGTTTGCTTCCCCCCTAAAATCAAAGCATCCTCTGTTCGGACAAGGGAGCTTGCTGGGTCGGGGAATTTGGAGCTTTGAAAAAGGTTTGCCTCTTGGGGTCAGAGGTCAGAAAGCATATGGGGTTGGTAAGAAAAGAGATGGCGAGATAAAAAGGCGAAAGAATCTTGTAAGGAAGCCGGCTGGTTTCTTTCTCCGGAGGCAGAGGGAGGAAGCCCAGGGACCCTCTGGGAGGTGCCAACCTGAGATTCCGCTCTCTGGCAGAAGTCCGCCCTTCCAGCACTGACAGTCCTCTCAGCCAATGAGCGGCGAGGACACTGTGGCTTGGGAAGGCGGGTACTTCCTACCCTAGGCCAGGGCTGTCTGAAGGGAGCACACATTCTTTCTCTCAAGGATGTCGGCAGGAGGACGATCGCTGGCATGAGCCATCATCTTGTGAAATCAATAAGTAGAAATGAAAGGGGGAGCTGCTCCAGTTTTCCAAGCCTGACTTGATGACTCGTTTCGTGATTTGCCTGTGTCTTGAATTCGTCACTTTGACTGAAACTTTATAGTGGATGAGAAACGAAACTGGTCAGCAAACTAAATATAGTCTGAGTGATGTTTTACTCCGAAATTATCTGAAAATGAAAAACAAGATGTCAGACACTAAATCCATAAACTTTTTCGTAGCTGCTCGAGAATCTTACCTCGGTTAAAACAATCGTATCAATTTAAAAAGTAAAGACTACCTTTTTAATGAGGCATGCACCCATTTTTGCAATCTGAACTGTTGTTGATACTTAGTTTATTTGGATAATACTTGTTTGCATCCTCCCTTGTCCCTGGCATGTTTTTCCCGGTTGGGTAATTTCAAGAGTTCGTTTCCAGTGCAGTGAAACAGTGCTTACTCCAAGAATGAAGAAAGCATGTCTGGTATGATGGTGACATAACTAGTGGAGGAGGGGAGATTTGAGGCCGGGCATGAACATTGATAAATTATTAATATAAGCAACACTGTGGTTTTAAATGACCAGAAATGCATCACTGTTACAGTTTCTGTATTTAATCTCATAACCTCCACACCCACCTCCAGGCTGGTGAATTGTGACTGACTTTCTAAACATTTAAATATTCTTATCAACTATAGTACATTTATAGAACTATAGATTTTTTCCAACTCAAATATATTGTCTAAGATGTTAAGAGACTTTTACACTCTGTCAAGAACTCCAAAATTGTCTAATGATTTAAAATAGTACCTCTAGCAGTGGTGTCCCATCTTTTTGACACAAGGGACTGATTTAGTTGAAGACCATTCTCCCAAGGACCAAGACCCAAGTTCCACCTTCTATCACATCAGCATGGGGGATTTAGAACCACCTAGGAGTACATTGACAGGAGTCACATGGTCCTTCTAAGGTCGTGGACTGGTACTGGTCTGAGGTCTACGGTTGGAAGCCCCTACAATATTACTAATGAAGCTGCCACTCACATTTGGAGATAAGAGAATGGTAATTCTTAATGCAGTTAAGGAAAATATATTGCTTATTTAGATAGTAAGTTATAAAGTTTCTTTCAAGTTTGGTTCCTTTGGTTTTTAACAAATAGGTTTTGATATTTGAAAAAAAATGTATACTGTAGCTGTAGCTGTGCAAAGCACTACTCTTCCCCCCCCCATTCCTGATTTAATCCAAATTAAAATATTTGTTCCTTCAACTATTTGCTTTAGAGTTGTGTGGGCAGATATTTCAGTACGTTGTCTTTAAAACATGGTAGTGGATGTGATGTACTTACGAAATGGCATGTCTGTTGACTGTTTATTCTGCTTTGCTTTATTAGCTATTTATTTGCATTTCTGTAAATATATAGCAAACTGTTTTAAGTATTTACTTCTAGTTTTGAAGCTGAATCTCTTCCCTCAGTTTTATTCATCAGTGGGGAATATTTATTAATAGTACTTGGTTTTATAATTATAATCAAATGTATGCATTTGTAGAATATAACAACAGTTCAGAATTTTTAATCTTCTGTCATTTAGTCTCATCATTGTAGAACTTCCAATTTTTTTCTTTTGTAATAAGTAGTTTGTGGTGTTTTTAATTTTTATTTTTTTGAGACGGAGTATCTCTCTTTAGTCCAGGCTCATCCTGAGCTACGTAGCCCAGGCTGGCCTTGAACGCATAGCGATCCTGCTTCAGCCTCCTAAGTGCTGGGATTACAGACATTCACCATGACACTCAGTTTATGTGGTGCTGGGGAATTCAACCCAGGGCCGTATGTTTGCTGCGCAAAAGATTTAACTGCTGAGCTAAGCCTTAAGCTTTTATCTTTTTGTATCATGTATTTTCACGAATTTTTTTTTTTTTTCATTCTAAAGAAAACACTTAAGGTCAGTATTTCAGGATTTTTAGCAGTGAGAACCAGGATAGATGGTCATGAGGCAGTATAACTTAATCTGTAACCTTTATGAAAACAACAGCTCTGTCATATAATATATGTACTGAGCCATGCATTTTTTTATTTTGTAGTAATAGTTTACCCAAAGGGTTAAATGGCATATAACTGATTAAAACTTTTAAAAAAGTAATTAGTAAACATTTAGACATGTCTGTTTTGTGTTAATGGAAATAGGCCTTTTTGTAAATTGCTAGAGATCTGTTTATAGTAACTAAAGGCTACTTTTTCATTCCATCCTGCATTCTGATAGGCAAGATTCCACCTGCTTTTTCCCACAGGGGCAGTACTAAGTACTCTTGCCTTTTGGTTGGCCTTATATTTCTGTGGCCACTGTTGCCTTGGAGCTATAGGCAGTTCTTACACAACTGGATATAGCCGTGTTCCAGAAGAATTTGTACATACAAATAGGATTTTTGCCTCTTCCTCTCCAGAAGATAATTCCGAAGGCCTAAATAGAACCCCAGACATTTGATGTTTGGATTGGTGTGGACTTTCCTACCACACTGTTTTGTAACTTTTTTTTTTTTTTTTATTATCCTCAGACCTTGTAACAATTTTTTTGGTCCTCATCAGTTCCCTTAGAAGAGTATCTGTGCATTTTCAGATTTCACTTCTTTTCAGAGAATTCCTGAATGTATGGGCCTCTCAGGCTTAATACATCTTTCAGGTTTCCCCAGCATCCTTTGTGTTGGGGATGTCTGACATCCATTCCATCATATTGAATGACTATGCCAGTTGGATTTAGAGGGAATTTCTGGCATAAATAAGAGTGAGGTCCTTATTTCTTTATTTTTAAGAAAAATGGCCTTAGTGTTTTCATAATTTTTTTTTTCTAGTAAAAAAATGGTGATAAGAGCCCATGCCTTCGACTTGGTCCCACCATTGAGGCTTGTGTGGCGGTGGGGGAAAGATAGTTTCCTCCTCACTCTTGGAGACCGAGTGGTAGGAGCTTCAGCTGCTGGGATGCAGTGGAATGAAATACCTTCGAAATTACTCAGAAGAATTTCTCAGCTTCACCCAGGAGTGGGTTATAGTTGTATGGGGATTTTGACTACAGGAGGTGAGGTGGACAAGCTTCCTGGGTAGTTGCTTCCAGCTACCAGCAGCCTCTTGTCTTTATTTGACCCTCTTGCACATACGTCAGTATTGTCATTTTCTATTTGCCATGATGTGAAAAGAATGAGGCACAATGCTTGCAGTTTGTTTCTTATTTGATAATCTTGGCTAAGTTGCTTTAATGTGTTCAGACTAGTTTTCTTGACTCCTATAAAGTGCATGGAAATATTTTCCTGAATTTGCAGAAGTAGACCCAGTAACTGTTAATTTCATTTCTCTATTTCTCTATTCTTAGGACCTTTGAGGGTGGGAAACACCTCTGTTGCTGGTTTCCTGTGATGATAGCTCCCATTACCTACATGCTTTAGCCCAGCCTTGACTTAACTGAATGCCTCTCAGTTCCCCTGGTGTTTCAGCTTTCCTTGAATTCTTTCTCTTTGTCCTGTGATTTTCATACTGATAATTTAATGGTTTCCACATTTGAATTCGTATTTCTATGATTTTTTTTTGTGCAGTGGGAAAAGGCAGAAGTCCTTGTTCTTCAGGTAGATGAAACCATGTGAGGTGGAGGCTGTAGTCTAGACTATAAAAAGAGGAGATACAAAAAGATCTTAAAGATTCAAAAGTGGCATGATGTAAAATATTTTAGAGTGGTTAAAATTCTGGCTTTTAAAAATCAAAATATTTTATCCACATCCTGAATTTTATTGGGCAAATTATTATAATTTTTACTGTTATAACCATAATAAAAACATGTATCCTCTATTATGATTGGAAAAATTGAATAGATATGGTTCCGAAAACTTGTTATGCTTCCAAGATGCAAGAATCTCAAATATTTCATTCTCTTTGTATCTAGTTGCCAGAGCTATAAGTAAAGTATTGTGACGCAGTTATATACTATCATGAAGAATCCAGTAGTAGACATGTAAAATAAAGTTTTATTAAGATTTTTACATTTGGTATTTTGGTTGCTGAATGGTATCTTGTTTGCAACTTCACTTTCTTACGACTTTCTTATGACTTAGAGGGTTTAAAATATCAGCTATTAAAAACAGTCTTTTTTTACATAGTTCTTTCATTTATTCCTCTATTCAGTCTTTATTTGTATTTTTTTATGTAGAAAGGAATTTATTCCATAGTATTCAATAGCATTGGTAGCTCTTAGGAAGTCCAGGCTTCCAGCAGGTAGCCTAATACCAGAGGCAGGGAAGTTGCTGCTGCCTCTGTGACCAGAAAGCTGTCAGTCTAGAGCCACTGATGCTAGTGCCTGGACAGAAACCCAGATACGTTGGGGAATGTGGTCTCGGGGGCCTCACATGTTGTGGTCCAGGAAATGAATGCTCTGGGGCCTGGATCTTAACACCTTTTTAGTTTCCTAAGGCCACTGTGACATTGCCACAAACTGGGTGGTTTTAAAACAACAGAAATTTACTCTCCTGGTTTTGAAGGTCGGAAATCAGAAATCAATGAGTCTGTCAGTGCTGCATTCTCACTGGAGCCTAGGAACATTGTGTGCTGTGTGTTTCTTCTCCCTTCTGCTTTTGACGCCAGTTCTTGGCTCGTAGACTTACTACTCCAGTCTCTGCCTCAGTCACAGGATGTTATTCCTGTGTGTCTCGGTCTCATCTCCTTTTCTTATAAGGACATCACACTTCTGCTCATTTTTGCATTCAGCATTCAGCAAACAACATCTCTTTTCATTTGTATTCTTTACTCTAGAAAAGACTTTCAAATTTTTAGTCTTTTTGGTCAAAACAGCAGATTTCAGGCCTATGCCTGAAATTGTGTGTAAGAGACAAAGGTACTGAAGTTATCTTATACCTTTATAATATGCCTTTAATATTCTGTTGCTCATATAAAATAGGTGTTCCAAAACCAAATCTGACATCTACCAGTACCTCTTATCATTTCCCTTAGGAGATTTAAGTTTGTAATTCATTAAATTAAATCTTCCAGAATTGGAAGGAATTGTGTAAATTGTCTCAATTGCCCTTTTCATGTAATGTAAGGATAAACTGAAACCATGGGAAATAGATTTATTAATCCATGTTCCCCTAGATTCTGTATTTCCCAAGTTGCTGATCAGGATTGTTGCTGGTTGTTTTTTGTTTTGTGTTAGTACTAATGCCTGTGCCTATGTTCAGTAGCATTTTTGAAAAAAAAAGCAGTCTGTTCTTCTCCCAAATTAGCAGAAGCTTGTTTGTTCGTGGCCCAGTCTCATAGAAATTTGATGATATTGTACTTCTGATTGCCTGTGAGGAAGCCTTGAACCTTTTAAGTCATCTAGTATTTAAATGACTAGTTCTGTGATCGTGAAGTATTTGTTACCTCAGAAATCAGGAGCATTAGGTCTTGTTGCTGTCTTCATATTGAAATTGGATCAAAGGACAAGACGTTATTAGCGTGGAGGTAGTAATAGGAAGAGGCCCTTGCGTAGAGGCAGGAGACAGGGTAGTCAGAGTCAGAAAGCTCGTGAGTGGTTACTGGGTTTTCTGGTTAGCATCACCTAAATATGTATTTATCAGATACTTGATTCATGACAGTCAGGTGTCATTGTGTTGATAGTCATTTTAGTGTGCCGAAAGTAACTTATATGCTTACATTTCTTCTTGAGTGCTTGAAATTTTACTAAACCCATTGACCATTTTTTCTCCTTATTCCTTCTCTTGCTGTGAGTCAGAGGTCATGGCTGCTTCAGTTTCCTTATTCTTAGTAGCCTTGCTTCTTTCTTAGAAGTTGGTTCTATTTGGTGTATTTTATGTGTTCTATGACCAGTGACAATTCTCTGTTGCAAAATAAAATAATTGCAAATTAATCAGTCCTAGGGGATCTGTTCCATGGTTTTATGAAATAGTACATTGAAAATAATTTTAACAAAATTTGTGTAGCTCTTCAAAAATTGCTCTCAAACTATTGTCCTCAGACTACCTGTGTCAGAGATCCTGATTTGATAATCATGAACATTGGCATAAATGTTCATGATTAAAATAAATGCCTCCAAATGATTTTTATGCGTAGATTTGGCAAGCTTGCTATGTGGTGGAAACTTGTGTTACAGATAAGCAGTGCAAATCATTCTAATGCAGTGTTCCTTGGACCACACCAAGAATGCCACACCTTTTTTGGTCATTTTTGTTTTGTTTTGCTTTGCTTTGCTTTATTTATAACAAGAGTCCTTTCTATTATTGACATCTCTTACAGCAGGGGGTGCACAGGCCTTTGGGGTACCTTCCACTAGTGAGCCAACTCTTCTAGCATATATAAGCAGTGCTGCAGCTCAAAACATGGATAGGTGTTAGGAAATCACTTTCGTAAATCGACTATCATTACTAAGTAGAGAAGTGTAAGTACTTAGAAATAACAATTGAGTAATAAATAGCAGGAGAGAAAATTCCTCCTCAAACAAGGTGAAAGGAAATAGTACACACCGAAGTGTTAATTTTAGTTGACTCTCAGTCAGCAGCCCCTTGTTAGTGTGCTGCTTTTGCTGTGTGCTGTTCTCACCATTATGGCATTTTTACACAACTTTTCTCAGCTCCCTGTGAAAGCTTACCACTTCCCTTGTTCCTGCAGTAGTTGTTTTGCATAAGGGCAGGAGCCTTTTGCCTTACCGCCTAGACTTTCTGCCTATACTTAGCGATGCTTGTGACCTACCAGTAGTTCTCTGTCTTGTTCCACAAGTTGATTGCGCCAAACTGTTCTGCCTATATCTGGCCATGCTGGAAAGCACTCGAGAACATTACGATGAGTAACCTGTTCCTTTTTCCATGACTGTCTTATTTCCACTTGGTACTTGATAACAGGTGACTAGTACTTGGATCCCTTCTAGCTTCCCTCGTTGATAGATCAGGGTTTTGTGTACAAATGATATTCTTCATTCAAGGAAGCCTGTTTGGTTAATTTTAGGACTGTTTGCTATCAATGATTTTTTTCTTAGAATCTTTAAGTTCAGGTGATTTGTTTAGGATCATTTGTCTCATACAGTCCATTCTCATAATAAAAAGAATGGCTTAACATAGGTTTTGAAATTCTGGATTAAGTTGAGGTTGATTTCTGAATCTTATCTAATGCCAAACGTGTTTTGACATTTGGTATGAGTTAATAGACCGAGAACTAAGTTTAAGAATTGAGTGTGTGACCTTGGAGAGAGCGTCAGTAGTGAGATGAATAGTGCAGATAATAAAAAGGAGCCTGGACTGTAGCGATGCACCAGTATAATGTCCAGTTAGGAAATTTTGGGATTTTTGCCTCATAGAGGTATGGCTTCTGAATAGGTA
Organism: Ctenodactylus gundi; assembly: GCA_004027205.1. Lineage (NCBI taxonomy): Eukaryota > Metazoa > Chordata > Mammalia > Rodentia > Ctenodactylidae > Ctenodactylus > Ctenodactylus gundi. The sequence continues at coordinate 212,853 of PVKB01002299.1, forward strand.
GAGCACTTTTCTTACGCTTTTTTTTTTTTGTTTATATGGTGGATTTTCACTCTTAGAATGTCAGTATTTCCCCTTTTTTAATTTTGTAAACCTTGTGTACAGTATTGGCATGTGCATTTGGAAAATGTTCAAAGATGGAACAGTTGGCTTCACAGTGTATGCTGCTAGGCTTAGTTTCAAAACAAAGTGAGGTTTTCTGAACTTGGGAATGACGTGGCTGGAAGCAGAGGCCAGACCCTTTGATCTTTGGAGCCCTTTAGTAGCCAGAAGGTGAACAGTTCTCTTACTGCATTCACTTTATGAACCTTTCTGTTTTTCTTTATTTTTCTTTCTATTTTCATGGGTGGCCACCCTATTCGCAGGCTAAAAAAGAGAGATTTTGAGGTGAGCAGAAATGACGATAGTTGGGAAGTGAGAAGCAGAAACCTGAGCAGTGGCATTTTTAGAAGTGGTTAGACAAGTATAATGGTTAGGTAAAGGATCAGGATAAAAGAAACCTTAAAAATAAGAAGAAAAGTTCGGAGTATTGGTGTATGCCTGTAGTGCCAAGCACTGTGAGGAAGCTGAGACAGGAGGATTGCAGATCCAGGCTACCTTGGGCAATTTAGTGACTTAGCAAGACCCTGTCTCAAAATCAAAAATAAATAATGGGCTGAGAATGTAGCCCAGTGTGAGGGCTGTGGGCTTGACCCCCAGTACCCACTTCCCCACAATTATCCTGTATATTTGGTAACATTCATTATGTAATTAATTCACTTCTAATGTGATGGCTGGGTGGATCTGACTAGACCAGATCATTTTGTGGGCTGCATATGGCGTACAGGATAGACATTCCCACCTCTGACTTAGATTTATATATTGGATTAAAAAAAAACCACACTTAATAGTATTATAAAATTAGTTCCAAATATCACTGCTGCACAGTAATTAATCTCTGTGGAGATTGGTTGATCATGGGTAGAAGGTAGATTTCAAACAACTGGCATCCAGAAGTGATTTTTTCCAGTTTTTCTTGGAGATGTCAAGATAAATGCCACGTTTTCAAAATTAAGAAGCAATTTGGATCACTACTGTCAGATTTTTAGATTACACTTTCCATCTGGTGGATTCATAAAAGCAAAAAAGTCTAACTTTATGCTTCAGTTATTCTTCAGACCTTCCTGATTAACAGAATTAAGAATAAATGAATGACCTAGTAGTATACTACATTGCCTGCTTCACCTGTCTTGAATGTTTCCACACTGGGGCCTCTGCTTTCTGCTTGTGCTTGACTTACCTCTTTGGACTTATTTCTGCATCACCCTACATCCAACAACTAAACCATTTTTTAAAAAATACAGTTTGTGTCCATCCGGCTATTCTGTATTTTTATAATTTTTGAACTGCTTTTGAGCCTATTTTTCACACTTCAACTATTATGTCTGAGCTTATTAAAAGTGTCCACATCCTTTAAAGTCTTGCTCAGCTATTATAAACAACACAAAGAAACCTTTATATCTTCTGCCTCATTAAAATTGTCTTAATCCTTCAAAGTTCTGTTGAAGTATTAAACAGAGTATATAAAGAAACCTTTATTTCTTTTGTCTCTTTAGGCCTTCAGTACATTTTGTTTCTCCCTGTATGTATACTTGTCTTAATATCCTTCCTAGAATGTAAGCTTCTGGAAGGTGTGAATCATGTCCTGTACGTATTTGTTTCCTATAAGGCCTCAAACTATTCTTGTCAGAACTGGCAATTCAGAGAATGGCAGACGCCTCTTTCCAGAGACTATATGAAGCAAGAGGTCTGGGCAGGTCCTAGCAGTGAGAGAACATCCAGAACAATGGAGCACTTGGCTCCAGAGAAGTTTAGGATGAATGCCAGGCACATGCTCTTGCAAGGCCCATAGAATGTGGTGGGAAGGAGGCCTGACTGACTGTGGGAAACAGGTAAAGGTCTCCTCGGCCTGCAGGTGGTCACCGTCATGACTTTCAGGGATTTAGTCCTGGAGGTGAGGCTTTGTGTCGGAATTTTGAATTCAGAAAGATTTCCAGTGAGGTAAAATGGCAAAGAGGACTAGGGAAAACATGGGTTTAGGTTCACTGGTGAGGGCTGTGGAGTAAGACAGACTAGTTTCATGACTAGATGTAAGTTAGAGGCGTGGAAAACAGGGAATAAAGTGACATACAAGTTGATGGAATTAGTATCTGAGGTTAAAAGAAAAAGAACTCAGATTGATTTGAAATGGACTTAGCACACTATCAATATTCATTAGATATCCTTTTATTTCCTTTTCTTAGAGACCAGCTCATTTCTAGTCCATGTTAAGGGGTCTTTCTATAAGAGTATAGGAACCTTTAATGTTGACATAGTGAAAAGTTGTTCCACTTCAAAATCGATACCTTTTTTATTTTATATCAGGTGTGCTAGTACACATCTACAAGCCTAGGTACTTGGCAGGCAGATTGTTAGTTCCAGGCCAGCCTGCAAAATTTAGCAAGACCCTATCTCAAAAATAAAACAACAAATATGAGTAGAGATATATAGTGCAGTGGTTGAATGCTTGCTTAACATGTGAGTTGATGAGTTCAGTCCTCAGTACTGCAAAAACGGACTAATAAAAAGCACATATTTTTGTTACCTTAGTTTTTATTGCTGAAGCCTAAAAGAATTATCACAGTGTTGAACATTTTTAAGGGCCTAGAGATGTAGCTTAGTGGTAAAGCAATTGCCCAGCACATAGGAAGCACTGGGTCTGATCTCCAGCACAGCAAACAAAAAACTCCAAACTCTTAAAATAACAGTCAAATTGGGCATGGTGCTACATGTCCATAATCCCTGCTATCTGGGAAGCTAAAATGGGAGGATAGCAAATTCAAGCCTACGGTGGATAGTTTAGCCACTTAGACTCTGTCTCAAAAAAAAAAAAAAGGTTAGGATCGAAGATGTAGCTCATTGTGAAGGCGCAACACCAAAACAGAACTTGCAAAGAAAGGGCTGTCCCAGTGGGCAGGGATGCAGTATGCCCTTTTAGTAATAAAGAAGCACAAAGAACATTAACCTGGAGAAGTCTTCAGAGATTTTATTAAGAAAGACCTTGAATACTGTGGTAGGAATATTGAACCTCTTCTTTCCTGTAGCGTGATTATGAAATTGTCTTTATGTTTTCAATTTGACTGTAAAAGCAATAAAGACTATAGTGCTTTGTTATTTACTTAGTTCTTAGTTAATGGCAGTTCAGGAACTAGCATCAAAAAAGAATCAAAAGTTTGTTGTAAAGGAGATCTCAGAGGTATATTTGTTTACAGAAGCATGAAGTTTTTTAAATAAAATTTATAAAGAAATTAAATGCAGTCTTAAAAATTCATACTACAGTATACTTAGAGATTACCAAGAAACAGAACTATATTTTTTAAACAGCATTCTTTTTCTCCTTTATATCTTTTTTCTTTTTCCATCTTTTAAATTTATGGCTGAGCTAATTTATTTATACTTTTTAAAAAGTTTATTTATTTTTTTACTTATTGATTTATTTTTAGAAACTCCCAATAGCTTCTATATACTTCTGGCTAGTTTTGTTTTTCCTTTACCTAAAGTCTTTCAGATTTTCTCAGAATGACTTAAAATTGCTTAGTCTCTTAAAAATACCTTATTATACGAATGTTGGCATTTGTTGTCATGGCTTCCCATGCTTCTGTCTTGACGGCTGTACTTGTGGTTCTCAAGTATTATTCCATGCTTTAGTCTGAAATTATCTCCTCCTCTTCCTTCTCCAGAAAGAGTTGAACTATTCTTAAGATACAAGGAATGCAGGTTCTAGGTTAATTATAAGGTTGTCATAGTACCTAATGCTGAAGAACAAAGAAGAAATATTAGCCAGAGCAACTTAGAATTCAGAATCTAATTGTTTTAAGCAGAGAGAGAGTAGAGTAACGTCCTCAATTTTGATTAAATCTACATTTTTCAAAACTGCCAAGTTAGGAATAGGTAGTAGTTTCTTTGTGTAGGGGAAGGTCCATCTCTTATTTGAGTTTGGTATGCTTGTGGGATATCTGGGTGACCCTATCTGATAGACAGTTGATAGGTGTCTGGAGCTTGGCAGCCTGGGTAGAGCTGGTGTCAGCAGCATGGAGGACAGTAGACTGAATGTGGCCACAGGGAAGTGCGTCCAGGGAATGTTGCTGGGGAATCCTGTTGATCCATACTCACTTAAGAAGACAGTTTTATTGAAAGGTAAATAAGTACTTAATAAATAGTGGGGAAAATTAAAAGTTAACTTGATACTTAACTCAGGTTTATGATTGGTATATTTTTTCTTATCAACTCCCAGATAATCTCATTTTCATATTTAATAAATCTGTGTTTTTAAAGCTTTTAATATGTATCATTTTTTCTGCATTTATCAGTCTAGAGTCAAAATATTGGCTGTTTATGCATTCTAGAGTTTTCTGAAAACAATATAACTGGGTATCAATTATATAATTCCATTTTAGATGTCTGCAAAGATTTTTAGTTTTTTTGGTCTGAGTCTTTATATTTAAACTCTAATATAGCATTATCAATAGCATTATCATCATAACATAATTATTTCTAATAATTTAAGATAGTGTTCTTATTCTTTGGATAATATCATCATAAAGTCAGCATTTCACAGGGGTCCAGAGAAAGCACATTTGTGTCTAGTTGTACTTATATATGTTGAAGATGGGCACAGTGGGCATGGTGGCATGTGCGTGTGTAACCTCAGTCTCTGGAGGCTTAGGAAGGAGGATCACAGATTACAGTTCAATTGGGGCAACTTAGTGACTTAGTTAGCCCTTGTCTAATAAATAAAATAGAGAGGTGGGGCCAGGATACGGTATAGTTCAAAGGCCCAGGTTAGTTTCGCCTAATGCATTCAAAGGTAAGTTCAATTCTGAGGAAAATATAAGAGAAATGGAAGTTAGTTTCTCAGAAGATAAGTTTTAAGATATAAAGTATAATCAAGATTTTCCTTTTAATTGAAAATTCTTACTGTTAAGAGTAGTTTGTATAACTGTGAGTCATGTTTATTTTCCTTCCTTTCTAGTTTTCTCTTTTCTTAATTTGCCTTGGACGTCTGTGCTTGAATAAAACAAGAGGTCTGTTGCTAATGTTGTGCTATGAAGGTAGAGGGTAGGCATTGAGTGTTAGAAAAAGTCACAGACTAGGTTTGTTTCGTTAGAGGTTGGCCTTGCTCTACTCAGCTAATTCATTTAAGAGATTGTATTGTTTTAACTTGATCCTCAGATCTTAGGGGTTAGTGAGGAAGTTCACTGGTGAAGTTACCAGCTGACCGAGAGTATTTGCTTTATTGCTTAGCAAACTTTTGTTTTCCTTCCAATTTCTAGAATCATCAGAAGTAACTGATAAAAAAATTCTATGCTTACTTTACACTTTATTATAAGCTGTTATCAATGTGTAAAAAAAGAGAAATTTGGACAGATCAGGAATAACCAATGCATACAGGTGTGTCTGTCACTAGCATTTTGGGAGGGGAGGTAACTAGAGATTGAACCTGGGTCCTCATGTATGCTAAGCACAAGTTTTATCATGGATGGAGCACTGTCCGTGGTAGTTGGTGTGCAAGAAAGTTTGTTGTTCAAATAATTAAATATGGACGGTTAGTAAGCCTTTCTATAAAGATAAAAATTTGTTAATTTGGGAAATTCTATTAAATTTCCTCTTCGTATAAACAAGTGATTATTTCTATTGCAATTTTTCTGTTAAGACTTGTTACACACAAAATGTTTTTAAAACAATGACCTTACCATAAAAAATTCATATTGACATATTTTCATGTACTAGCCTGCATTCCAGAGGGCCTAATCAACTTTATTATACTAGAACTAACTATCATAAAATAATTAGTGCAAGGAAATCAGTAGAATTTTTTTAATATAACTAAGTTTGGAAGATGACTTCATGATGTTTAAACTCTGTATGTCTGTTTGCTGTGATGTATTGCAGTATCACAGCTTATTAATTGACTTTTGCTAAACTTCAGTTGTTGCGATAATACTGAATTACATAGTAGGCACATAATGAAATTTGTAACAGCTGTATAGTGTATCTACAGGTGACCTAAACAAGATTTTTGACAAACTTTTTTCTTTTATACAGGGATCACTTGTTTTTCCCATTCTGAGAGGGAAATTCTATAAAGATAAAGAGAAGAAATAGTACTGCTTTGCATTGCATTTTTGTACTTCTTATTGCTTTTAAGAAGCATGAATACTTGTATTCTTCTGGCCTTTTACTTAGAAAGTATTCTGTATTTGTTGCTTCTCAGAAAAGGATTGGAGATCTTGCTCTGTTATTGCATATAATCAGGAACTTTACTTAAAGGGAAGGGAATTAAGAAAAAGTATCTTATTTTTATCATTCAAGACTAGGTGCTTATGTGAATTTGAGCTAAGTTTCCTGCTTATTAAACTAGTAGTGTTTATAATGGCATGCTTGCCTTCTAAAGTAGGTCGATTTTTAAAATATTTCTTGGACCTTAGGTGTAATGGGGGTATAGAAAATAGGTAAACAACAGATTCAGCTTGTTAAGTCATCATGGCTGCAAGTGTTTTATCTTATGGTAGGACTGCAGGTGTACAGATAACTTGATTCATTAAAATAGACTGAGACATATACTTAAAGAATGTTGTATAAAGGGCTGTTTGAATGGAAACCAAGAATGGCCAGGTTGACTAGCTGGGTGTGCTGTTTCTGTAAGACAATAGAATATTTATCTGAGGCACATTGCTGTGTAATAACTTGGCATTTGGAGGATGTGTAAGTGGTTTATTAAGGCTAAAAGAGTATTGTATTTACATGGGAAAGGATTGAAGCCAAAGAAACTGAGTTTTATTCACTGAAGTGTTCTGTGCAAGAGTATGATGTAGCTATTCTTTTTAGATATCATTATATATGTTGTATGTGTATGATGAGTAAGCAGAGAAAAATTATATTACTATCAGTAAAATTAGGAAGAATAGGGAGCAGGTTGTAATAATGGCACAGACATGAAGGTCTGGGATAAGAAGGTCTTTGAGAGGGAGAATTAATAGGAATAGAGGATTTATATGGAAATAAAGCAGTTGAAAGGTCTGACCAAGGGCATTAGGTGGGGTGAGTACGTGGCAGCTCCATTCACTGAGAAGGGCAATTGAAAATACAGTGGGTTTCAGGTTGTCAGGGTCGGATGTACAGGTGTGCTTGTGAGCTTTCCCATTGCTGGGACAGAATACTTGACTCCCACAACTTGTAGGAGAATAGGTTAGCCCATTAACTCATAGGCATCCCATAGGCTAATATCCTTGTAATCTGGTCACCTCTCCCATAGTTTCTTAATTTAGTCAAGTTGATGATCAAGGTGAACTGGCATACTGGATTTGAGATGTCAGAAAGATATAGTAGAGTTGGAAATGAGGTTCTGGAGTTACAGGTTTACAAATCATCAGTATGTAGGAGTCAGTTTCTGTGCCAGGTAAAATGCATGATTATTGATTTAAGTAATCAGGGGAGTTACCATTAGAAGGAAACTTTAGCAACAGAATCAGCAGTCTTGCTTATTGATTGTGGAGCAAAAGATGTGTTTTGTGTAGAAATGATAGGAGTTGACAAAATGATCATCATATTTCTTACAGTAGTGATTCACCTTCCTAACTTGACTTTCTTCAAGCAAGTACAAATTCAGTAGTAACGAACCAGTAATTGGTGAAAACTAAGTTTCTGGAACTAGAATCTTCAAGAGATTAGAAAGATTGAAGTGTCACCTTTCAGTATCACAGAATGTGAAAAATAAAAAAGGGAGCAGTTACCTCACAGGTCTGACGAGAACAAAGCAAAGCATAGTGGCCAAAATAGTATATACATAGCCAAGTTATTTTTAATGTAAACTGCAATAGAATGGTAGCTTTAGATTTTCTGAGGTTAGAGAAAAATATGTAGTGGGAGCCTTAAAAATTTCTTGAAGTCGTATTAATGGAGAAAGTTAGTATTAGGACGTTGGGACATGACTTTGTATAAAAGCATTTGGAATAAATATATTAAATGTAGAAGCAAGACTAAACCATTTCTTGTAGGACTGAAAATGGTACAGAATGCCAGCAACAAGTAGGCTGTGGTTATACAACCTATTATCTGAGAACTAAGTAATAGAGCTTTAGAGAGCAGGGCCATGTGTTGGTGGGATTGAGGCCTCGTGTAACCGGAGTTGTTGCTAAAAGATGGATTTCAATGTAACTTCGATAGTGAGGAAAAGTCTGAGTGCAGGAAGATTTTAAACATCTCGGAGTCCCATTAGTAGAGTTTCCTAGACAAGATCCCCACGAGAAATGTGTCTCATGAGGCAGGAGATGAACAAAATAACCAGCACACACACACACAAAAAAAAGCAAAACAGTATAAAGACACGGTATCCATGAAACATTTTATATACATCCCATTAAAGTTTTTAAAAAGATAGCTTGGTTAAAAAATCCTCAGCTGATTGCTTTGAGAAGATATATTTAGAACAAATCATTCTACTCAGATATTAAAAGGAAACTGCAACAGAAAAAACATAGTAAGATTTAAAGAGGAAAATCACTAATCAGAAAATGACCTATTTTGTAATTGACCAAAGCCCTGATAATAATGGATTAGTGCAGAAAGCCTTCAATTCTTAAGATGAATTTAAATTTGGCCTGATGCTTTTATGGAATTCATAAAGATTCTTGAACAGTTTAGGGGTATAATCAATATACTAAAAAGAATTCCTTGTTATGGAGGAAGATACATAAAGAAGACTCCAACAGAAGAGAAATGTTTGCATGGAAAAATTACAGGATTTGCGGACTGCAGGCTGGCTCTTAACTGTCCAGGATGCGGTCGGCTTTTGAACTAAACACAGCTTTTCTGTGGTCTTGAGGACTGCCTTTATAGTCCACGGAATCCTACCATTACAGAGTTTGTGAAATTTTTCATAGGATTTGTGCAACCTTTGTATTGACAGGAAGAAGCCCTAGCTACACGGGACTCAGTGTGTGCTTGTGCCTGTGTATGTGTAAATATACAAAAAAATCCACTGTATTTATGCTGATTCACAGGAGTCAGGAAACCTGATTCTGTTATTTTGATCTTTCAGTAATATTTGATAGGTCATGTAACATTTCTTTTTGAGTTTCCTTTATCTGTAATTGGGAGGTTATTTATTTACTATAGTATGAGAGGGTGTTTGTGGGGACTTTAATTAAGACAGGCCAAAACAGTACGTGTAAGATGTCAGTAAAGCATTTTGATGTTTATTTTGCTGGAAGGATATTCTGACATAGAGTATGGAAACCTTAAAAATTATGGTGATAAGGAAACACGATTCTTTTTGTCATTTTTCTTCTGGGTTTTCACTTATAAGTACTCAGTACAAACCAATATTTAAGAGCCTTCTAACACTCGTTATTGATTCTGAAGTAATTTATTCATAATGTATAATGAGACCTGTTATTTTAGTTATGTAGGGAGGTGGAGATACGAGGACAAAGGCTTGAATGAGGTTTCTCTTCTTTGTAACAGTTTACTTGAGGCATAGGCAGGCGTTTCTTCACTTGACAGATGGTGTAAGATGGGCACCAAGAAGGACAAATGGATTTCCTAACACTCATTTGCTTGGTAGTTCTAAAGTCACAAGGAGAAATCATAATTTTTGTTTTTGTCACTTAACACATTTTTCTTCTTTGAGTCCCGACATTTTCTTGTTGATAGTAATGACCTTGTAATAATATTTTTTGATAATTATCGTAGTCTTTTAGGAAGGTAGTTAAAATATGTCATATTTGCTTATTGAATCACAATGAGAATGCACATGGATTATTTCAATGAGGGTATTATTTTTTATTTAAGAAAATAAATTCACAGCCTTATTAAATAAGTCATAATTTTATAGTGATTTACTAAAAATAAAAGTGTTAATAAGTAATAAGCTTATAGCTCACATGTTTTTCAATGTTGACTTATAATAGGAAAACTGTCTGAAATATTCTGTGAAGTGATGCCTGAAATACACATAGAATGATCCACTCTTTTAACGTAAGAGAAATATCTATATGGAAAAGGCTAAAAGGGGACAAGTTCTAGAACTGAGGTCATGTATATTATATGTATTTTTTCATTAACTTCAAACATATTTCCCATGCTACTTTGATGAGCTACCTAATTGTAAATTGGAATCTTAGTGCATTGTATAATCTCTGAGTGGCTGAGGACAAAACAGTAGAAAAACCAACAAACTTAAGAATTAACATAGTTTTTTTTTTTTTGTGAGGTCAAGTATGTACTTGTTATGTCACGCTAAGAAAATACAAATTGTCTCTTGGTATTTCAGATTAATTGGCCATCGAGTATTCTTCAGTTGTGTTCTTCTCTGTGAAGATTTTGTAGCAATGGATGTTGCAGTCTCTAAGTCTGTGAACTCAGAGACAGAATGGATGTGGGTATGTGTGTATGTATGTTTATGTGCATGTGTGTGCACATGGAGGGAGAAAGAATTATTTGATTTGTGTATGCCATGCACATGTTTTCATATTACAGACAAAAATCATGATTCTGAATCAAGTCTTAAGTTTGATTTTGCGGCTCATATTCTTTCTGCCGTAGTTGGGGCCTTTTATTTCAGTATGTACTACAAATAATGAACCTTGAAAAATAACAATGCAGGAATTTTAGGGTTATTTGTTGGAAATATTCTGTTTTTTTTTTAGAAGTTGTCACTTTTAAATTCTTTGCTCTAAGTTAACCACAGACTTAATGGTTCAATAAAATACTCTAGTTGATAATCAGCAGTTATTCATTATATCTTGAGGTTTATTGTGTATAAAGAACTGTGATAAACGTAAAGGGAGAACTAGAGGATATTGCTAAAGGCTTTGTTGTTAAGGGTATTATAATTTCTGTTGATCAGATCATTAACAGTATGAAAAAGGCTCTTAATGTCACAAGAGTATACCAGAGTATAAGACTACTGCAGGGACAAAGAGGGTTAGTTTCTGGGTTTGAATGGATATCACCGAAGTTTTGTGGGATCATAAAGGTTTGTGCCCAGCTTAGAAGGGAAACCATTGTGGTAAATGAAGTTAAGATTTCTGAAATAGGCCAGTTTGTCCGAAATAGTAGGGCACGAGGCTCTGATTCATTCTCTTTATAACTGCCAAATTGGTGCTCTTTGTAAAATGTAAAACTAACCACATAACTTTCTTCAGAATCAGCCTTCGGAGATTGCATTGTGTAGACTGCAATTTGGAAACTTTTCTTGATTTTCCCTTGGCTATGTTTCTGGCAGATGTTTCTAAATACTTCTTCACTAGGTTATGAGCTCTTTAATGGAAGGGTTGATTTATTATTCATTTTCCTGGTAGCTGTCTGGTTCAAGTAAATGTTGTAAATTTGTGTTGCATAAACAGGAAACTGTCATTCCAGTCTGCAGAATTTGGACTTTATTTTAATATTCTGATTGAGGATAATTGAAAAACTTAAATAAAAGTATGATACAATGAAAGATATAGTAATAGATATTCTGGAATGATTAATTGCCATGAATTGAATATTATGCATATTAGCTGTCTAAACATTATACTCTGAAATATTTTTCAGTTACAGTGGATAAACATTTGCAGTTAGTGTTGGCCTACTCATGTGTGGTAGTTGGTTGATGAAACAAAGGTTCAAATGTTTGCTGCTTCTTTTTTCTTCAAAACGTTACCTTAGTTTTTAGAGACAGTTTTTAATCAATGATTGCCACTATGACAAAGCAGGATTAGGAAGACTTTATTGTTTAATTTGTTCAGCAAATATTTAAATGTCTGTTTTATGCTATGATGTGCTGAGCATTGGGAATACAGACATAACGTACGTAGTCTTTGACTCTGTGAGACATTTTTAATTTTCATTTGCTCTCATGAATCATTTAGAGCTCTGAAATTGCTTCCAAAATCATCGTGACGTTAAAAAAATGTCGAGTTTCTTCTTCTTTTTCTTTATTTGATCCTAAAAATGTCGTAAGTGTATATTTGGGACTATAGGGACTTACCCTGCATGTTCTTGAACAGCATGTATTTTGGAGGAACCTGAACCATTTTACAATTTGATGAATTTTCTTGAAAGTGATTTTATAGTAAGATATATGCATGTAAGATATTAGAGCTTAAAATTCACTAATATTAGTCCTCTTAATTTTAGATTTTCCAAAATATTCTAAGCAGTATGCAAGGTTATTAACATTAATCATTGGCCGCCTTTCACAAATTATACTTATGGGAATGTCAGAATTCTTTGTCATAATCTGTTTACAACCAAGTTAGCCATTTTAGAAATAGATGAAATCGCACATTACAATTCTGAACTTTCTCTTTTCAGCTGATGGGCTAGACCTAAATTCCTGTTAAGCTATTTGACAAATTTTATGTGACTACTGTTGGAAAATGCAGAATATATTTTCCCATTTTAAATCTTGGTAATCAAACTATGTATTTGTAGAACTGATGCTTCTTTTTTCTAGGTCAGAGAGTATTTATGTCTAATGATTGGCTTAAAGATTTGTAAATGATACCTAGTTTGTGTTTAGGGCAATTTAATCAACATTTAAAAACCACATGTATGTGGTAAAACAGCCATGGCAACAGTAAGAGCAGGCTCATCCTTAATTCCACTAATGGAATCACAAAATACTCTTAACCAAAACAGTGTTACTGATGGTTCTGGAGAAGTTCTATGGCAAGACACTTTGAAAGATACTAGGGAAATTTATATTCAAAACAGTCTTCACTCTTATGTTTCCAAAATAATAAATAAGCACGTTAATACAGAAACTTGATGCATTGTTCTGTGTATCGACATCTCTTCTGTGGGGGACTTCTTTAGCTTGGCAGTTACTGTCCATATTCTGTGTGTTTTTTTTTTTTTCTTTCCTCAGTCAGTATTTGAGCTTTGCTTCATCTGAAGTGTACATTGTGTTCATCACTTGATCTAAAGCACATTTTCTGGCAGATATTTGTGTTTTAAGGAAGTGTTATCAATGATTATCTCCTTGTTTTATCTTTCAGTGTTATGAAACTACATAAATAATTTTTCACTGTATGCTTCTATGGGATAGAGCACTGAATTCTTTATCAAACGTGTCTCAGAGCTTGATCAATATGAAATCTTGTTTGACTTGTAAGTTAAGATTCTTAGTTCTTAAATTACAGTGTTCAAATGTAAAAACTTTAGACAGTTAAGAAATACCTTGTTTTTAACACAGTGAGAATTGCTAGATACCTCTTCCCCATTCATGAAATATAAGTTGTGTGTAAGAAGAATGCAGGACAGACAGGGCATCAGGCTGCAGGCAGTACTGCCTAGAGTACTTTCTCTGTCCTGTTTTCCCAATTTTCTTTTCCCCCTTACCCAGTGAACTCCTACTCATTTGTAAAGCCTCAGGTAAAATCGCTACTCATTTGGAAGAGTTCCTTGGCAAATCATTTTTCTTAAACCTTATTGTACATTCCCATAATACCTTTGTGCGTGCGTGCGTGCGTGCGTGCGTGTGTGTGTGTGTGTGTGTGTGTGTGTGTGTAACTTGCCACATTTGTTTTACTTTCTAAGTACATTACTGGCTTCCAGGGAGAAGAGATCATGTCATTTTGTGTAGGTGCCCAGAACCTAGTGTAGCGACCGACGTATAATAGGTCTTTAATCAAGAAAGTTGATGTGGTAAAAGTAAAAACATATACATGTTCAAGTGGATTAAACATTTGAATTTAGTGGTCTATGCCAATGAAAAGTTCAGTGTCTGAAATTGAGAAACCACAAATCAAGATAATATGAAGATAACAGAAGAAAAGAATGGCGTTGAAATGATACGTAAGTTCAGTAAGTTGCCAGAAGTTGAAAAAGACACATTAAGTGCGGAGATTTGGTCTGTAATCATACCGCCTTGGTTCTCATTGTGGATTTAACTTAGCCTGAAAATAAGTTTAACAGGTTTTTTTCCAAATTATTTACAGTAGTTTTATTTTTATTCTGTGTGACTGTAAATGCACTAAATGTGCTGAGGTGATAGCTAAGTTGTCTTCCTAATATTGGTCTTGTTTTCCTAGCATATACGATTTCTTTTCTTGGAAAACTTCGATGTCTCTGTCTTTCAGGTTCTAATGACTTGGAAACAATTTTATCATTATTTACTGCTTTTCATAGTGACTTTAAGTATCTGTTGAGCTGAGGAAATAAGTTTGATGCTGTAGCTATAATAGGAATGTAGCTCAAAGAGATGTTTTCTTTGTTTTTCATATGTGCTTCTTCTAATTATGCCTACACAGTTTTGAACATTAGAAATATTCTGTTCTCGCACTAATGAAAATGTCCGAGAGATAGTGTCCCCAGTGTTCCTGTAAACCACATATACCAACATAAATTCATTTATATGTTCTTGTATTCCAAAAAATTGAGACTTCATAGTCATGGAAAACGTGAAGTGCCACCCAGGAGAAAAAGCTTTAGAAAACTGAATTGTTCAGTGCAGTAAGGATGCAGATGCTAGCTATAATGTCTTGTATGGCACATGGTTGAGTACTAACTACAGATTCATGAGGAAATAGCATTGGATGAAAGGGAGCAGAGGTAGGAGAGAAGTAGTTCCTTTACATGTTTCAATAAAAGGGCATACGAGGAAGTGTAAACATATATGTTGCATATATATATATATGCATGTATAATTATGTATCTAGGTTATATTAAAAAGAAAGAACTTGTTCACTTTGATTGGTGATTGCTTGCTGACTGTCTTCCATATTAGTTGCCATTTCAGTTTGTTTCTTGAAACTGTACCAGTGGGACCTTATAAAATACTAAAAGTAAGAATGAAAAGCCACAAGTCATTTTCTATCCTCCAATGTACACAGAATCTTGGTTCTAGAAGATAATCTTATCTCAAATAAGATAATATAATGCAAGAAAGATATAATTTAGCTGTAAGTGTTTTACCAGATCATCTTTTGTATTAAATATGTTTAGAATGTAAAATGACCAATGGAAATAATATGTACTTGTAAAAAGATACATTACAAGTTATTTTTATAGCTGTTGAAAAATCTTTAATTTTCCATGTGGTGATGGATTCAGACGATTGAAGGCATTAATTTTTGGCAAAATAAAGTATTAAACTCATCAAATTAAATATTCAGATTTGCTGATCTTTCTTTACCTTTGCAGTTTTGTTTAAAGGTTTGAAATTCCAGGATGCTGTGTGAAGAACAAGTTCTGCTTTATATCGGTGTCTGTCAGCTGTTGAGTGGGCTGGCAAGGAATCCTGAGTTTCACAGGAGGAGATGACAAAGCGAACAAGCAGGTTGGCCTGCCACAGTCTGCAGATACTAAAAGTAGACAGCAGTTAGAGCAAGGCGGGTTATTGCAGTTCAGCAAGCAGCAGGCATACCAGCTTGGTGTAGTTCTGGTTCTGTTGCCCCCAGTTCCATTGAGAGATGATACATACCTGGGTGCAAAGTGTGCTTTCAGGGAAGGGAGCCTCAGCTGAGGGACCTGGGGCTGTGGGCTTAGCAGCTATTGTCTGTCACACCAGGCAGCAGACAGTGTCACAGTATTATGCTATTTTGACCTACTTGATTTTCTGTTTAGTCATCTACAGAAATGTTTCAATGATAGAGGTTAGTTTGATGTTTATTATGATTTAGATCTGAATTGTTACCCCAAAGTCTTATATGTTTGGAGGTAGAGCTCGGGGTAGATGGATCCATTGATGAGATATTGATTTGATAGTGTCATTGGGAGTCTCTAAAGTGGGAACTTAAGAGATGGAACCTGCTGGATGGGAGAGGGTCATGGGCACTTGGGGACTGTGTCTTGTCTTGGGTTGGGCCTTTACACTGGTTCTCTCCTTGATTCCTGGCTTCATGAGTTGGGTTGCTTTTCTGCTCTCCACCTTTCTGTCCTATGTTTCTGCCTTACCACAGGCCTAAAGTCAATGGAGCCGTCAAACCAAACAGAAATCTCTCAAACAAGTTAAAATAAATATTTGGTGAGTTTTTTTTTTTTTTCAGGTATTTGATTACAGTGATGAAGGATGTACAGGAAAGATTGGGGACCATGACAGATTTTTTTTTTTTAAACCATGGTACACTGTTTATCTATATACATTCTTGGTCAGACTCAAATTTTCTTAAGTATTACCAGTCCATGAATGACCAGGATTAGATGTATTGTAGGACAGGTTCTGTGACCAAATCCATTCATTTTGTCTCTCAAAACACATGATGGGATCTGTAATCAGAAGGATCAGTACAGCCTGCAATGTTCATCTCAGCCATTTTCCTCAGGATTCTGGATTCGGCAAATTGAGTAACATCCCAGAGAACTCTAGTACATCTTTTTTCAGATAATCATTTAAGAGCAGCAATAGCAGGGGCTAGAGGAATAGCTCAGTGGTTAAAGTGCTTGCCTAGCAAGTGCTGTGCAACTGCTAAGTACCCTAGAGTTCAGTTCCCCAGCACTATATAAGCTGGGTGTGGTGGCACAAGCCTGTAATCCTAGCACTTGGGAGGCTGAGGCAGATGGATGGTCCTGAGTGCAAGGCCATTCTGGGCTATGTAGTGAGTTCAGAACCAGCCTGGACTACAGAGTGAGACCCTATCTCAATGAAAGGAAAGGGAAAGGGAAAGGGAAAAAGGGAAAAAGGGAAAAAGGGAAAGATAACATAACAGCTTTAAGAGCCCCAATAGTAGTAATGTGCAGAAAGATTCCAGATGGGCCCAACTTTATGGCTACAGTGACTTCTATTACTTCTCGCATTTTGTTTCCAAGTCCAGCCAATTGAATGTGTGTCCTTTTCTTTTCAAGCCAGGCTGGTGAGATAGTCGTGTGAGCATCAGCATCCAAAAGTTACTCATGTTTGTGTTTCCCGCCCTGCACTTTCCACCTGGGGTCTTCTCTGGATAAAGAGATCATGCTGGCAAAGCGACTGGGGATGAGTTGAATGAACTGATGGAGATGAACCACCACACCAAGAATGTGTTTAAAACCTAGATTTTTGATAGTTACAAATAAAATCCTATTTGTGATGGGAAAAAAACAAAAAGAGATCTTGTTCCCAGTTCTGGTCCCCTTTCTCTTCAAGGGACAGCAAAGCAAGGTATGAGGTTAGGTCATGGGGGTACTGAGGAGTAAGTTGCTGCTTAGCTGTTCCTCCAGTAGGGATGAATTGATTTCCATGGAGGAATCTAGTTCTCTGTAGGTACTTGTCATTTCAGCTTCAGTTACCTGTTGTCTTTGGACTCCACATCTCAATTTCTGGACCAGATTCCCTTGGTGCTGATCCCATTGATCTCTTTTCACAGCTCTGCCACGTTGCCTTTTGGCTGCAGTTTTTTTTTTTTTTTTTTGGATGGGTATTCCAAAAACTCATTGTCTTTTTCAGCATTCTGTGTGCTGCACCATTTTTGGGATGAAGTTTTGGGAAAGACCTCAAACTATTTTGGGGGATGGGAGAAAAAGAATTTTAGAAGTAGCAAGGTTCCAGAGGAAATGACTTTTTAGCACATACGCTTGCTACCGCGTAGTCAATTACAAAGGAAGAAGAGAGTATCCATCAGAACAAGAATTTTGTAAAGCATAACAAACAGCGGGAGCATCAGTGTAAGAGTGCTGCTTCTTTTGCCCCAGAAGACACCTGGTTCTGTTGAATTAGAACTCTGTTTTTTTTTTTTTTTTTTTTTTTTAAGCAAGCTGTAGGCAAACCTGTTAGCTCTACCCAACGTGTGAACAGTTGGATTGATGTTACACTAGGCTGTCTTGTCTTAATACGTTAGTGCTACTAATTACAGAAAGGACTTAGCCTGAGCCAATGATTTGGACTGTGTAGTTTGACATGCTTCATGGAGCCATATAAAATCTCCTGGTCCATTTGATTCTTTTGATGTTACTAATACCATAAAACACTTCAAATACTATCAGAATCTGTATTTTCAAGCAATTTACATGAAATAGTATATTAAATTCTGCTTTTTGGATTACTAATGTACTTCTTTGTAACTTAGGTCAGTGAGTCATTCTGATTACTTTGTGATGTACGTCAGGAAAATGTTGTCATCTCTGTTTTGCAAAAAAGAAAACTCATGTTCAGAGAACGTGGCAGGTTATATGTATAAGTGTTACAACCAGATCTTGCACTAGTTCCTGTATCCTTTTTCTAACCAGAACCTAATATGCTTCTGAGTAAAACATGATTTGTAGGTAAGTTTTTAAAGGAAATTATTATTCCTAGAGGCTTCAAAAAATCTATTATCAATTTATTTAGGAAAGACAGTATTAAAATTTAGTTCAGCTTTATATGGCTTATTACATATTTTGAATAGTGTTATATGAGAAGAGAATAGAAAAGGACATTATTTGAATACATATTAAAACACTTTTATGCTTAAATATGTGGGTATAAACTTCCAATTATATGGACTAATATCTTGGTAAATTATATTTAAAGCATCATTGAGGAAAAAGTAGACCTTAGTCGCTTTCAGGCTAAAAGAACTGAGGACCCTCTCTAATTCCAAGTAATGTGAACTGTGAGTGGTAGGATGTTTCTGAGTACATTATCATAGCAGTCTGACTAGTGTTTGGTCAGGCTTTCCATTATTAGTCCTCCTTTTGGTATTTATAACTTTCGATTGAAAATTCTTTCCAGGGAACAATGTATATACAGATTTTTAGCCTGGGAATAAGTATCTAGAGATTCCTTAACTTTTGACTTTTGCCTGCTGTTCCTCAGCTGCCCCACCAAGAGCTGATTCCATAGTTTAGCAGTTACTTCTTCCTGTCAGACTTTCAGATGATGTCTGAGATGTTTCATCTTTCAGTAAACTTCCTCTATTTGTTATTTGTTGGTATTCGGTATTCTCTCCCACCTGTGAAAGGTGTTTTTTTGAGACAGGTCTGGCTGGCTCTCTAGCGCAGGCTGACCTCAGGCTAATGAGACAATCCTCCTGTCTCAGCCTGTGAGTGCCGGTGAAAGGGTTTTTTTTTTTTTTTTTTTTTTTAAATAATTGCATTACTGGTCATGTTGGGGGCTATCCATGCTTCCACTTACTGTCAATGATTGGAGTCCTTATTGGTAACCAGTGACTAAACCGGAGAATTCCATATTTGAGTCTGCTTTGCAGCACTTATTGTATAACTGACATTAGCTTAATTTCCCAGGAAGCAGACACAGGAATAGCATGGGAGGGGAGATGGATTAGACAGAATACACACT
The DNA here is from genome assembly GCA_004027205.1 of Ctenodactylus gundi. Taxonomy (NCBI): domain Eukaryota; kingdom Metazoa; phylum Chordata; class Mammalia; order Rodentia; family Ctenodactylidae; genus Ctenodactylus; species Ctenodactylus gundi. Next base: position 232,108 of record PVKB01002299.1, read on the forward strand.
GAGCTGCAGTTTTTTATTGCAACATAGGCCTCAGTCAGTGGGTATTTGGAGCTGCAGTAGCCTCTGTAGGATATCACAGATTGTTGCAAGCGGTCTAGACCTCTATCCTTGTACTGACCAGTTGCTGGGTGAACTGTTTAGAGAGGGACTCAGTTTGAGTCCTGAGCAGTCATCATTTCTTGGTGTTTGGAGATTGAATGTCTCAGTCCTGAAGGGCGTGATCTGGACAGCGTACCTCTGTGTCCACATATGTAAACATTTCAAACTGTGTGTGTGGCTTAGGCCCTCTTTGTATGTATGTAAATGGATTTTTCCCCCTTTTTCTGTTTGCTGCTAATGAAGATGTTTTTAATCTGCCAACTATTTTTAATTTTTTTTTTCCTCTCCAGTAGGGGATTGAATTCAGGCCTTCACACTGACCTATATTGGCAGCCTTTTCTTATTTTTTATTTTGAAACAGAGTCTTATCAGTAATTCACCAAGATTTCAACCCACAGTCCTTTTGTCTTAGCCCTGGGGGTGCTGGTATTGCAGGCCTGTGCCTCCGTGTCGTCCTCACACCCTCTCAATTGTGGAATGGTCTTTTTTCTCTTTTTACTTTTGTCAATATTTTGCTGTATGTATTCTGGCTTTTATTTAAATGTAGGATTTTTAGGTCCTGTTGAACTATACCTTTTATTTTTATGAAATAGTCCTCTTTATATTTTAATGTTTCGTCCGTAAATTTACATAGCTTTCTTTAGGCTATGTAAATATTTTTATATTTAATATATAATAGGTATCTTATTAACAATTTGTGATTTTTAAAAATCTGGCCTCATTTTTCCTTATTGCTGGAGCTTTTGGTTCATTGACATTTAAAACCGTTTTCTGTCACTGTAGTTGTTCGTTTTTCTGTTTGGGCTTTCTTGCTTACCTTTTTAAGTTATTCTAGTTTTTGTTGTCTGCTCTCTGAGTGCTGTGCTAGTTATATACTTGTGGTTAGTGAACACTGGAGATTTCCGCTCATCTTACAACATTAAAGCCAGTGTTAAATTTGGACTTACATTCTTTGTGGACAGAATGTTTGTTCCTTTTTATATATTTCAGCTTTATTAGAAAATTTACTAATTTTCAACTAGTTAACATAACACTAATCATAATATTTTAAAGATATTTCCAATAACTAGTCTGATTTATATGCAGAACTCTTTCTCTTGCCTGTTTTCTCCATCTTTTGCTCATGCGTATGATTTCTTTTCCTGCTAGGTGATTTTTATTGCACACCAGTTATTTTGTAGAAAACTTAAAAGAGGCTGTATTGCTTAGTTTTTTTTTTTTCCTGGTGGGTATATCATGTTTAACCTTGACCAAGTGCAAATCTGCCTGTCCTGGGGTCCTCTCTCAGTGTCTACAGTCTACCTACTTGGCACTTTCTGTGCTCTGGTTTTGACTTCCAGTACCATAGTTCTGTCAGAATTTTCTGCTTTGCTTTTATGCCTGTTAGCAGTTGTTTTCTTAGATTATTTGAGATACTAAACTTACTGATACACTTTCTGAAGCTTCTTTTTTTTTGATTTATTCATGTTGGATTGTTGGCTTAGCTACTTTGTTCACCAAAACCTTTAATAGATTTTAGGTAAAGAATTATTCTTGTGGTATATAATATGTCAACTGTGTTTCTTATTGTATATACATTTGTAATTTGTGGAGTTTTTGGTGGAAAAGGATTATTTGTGTGTGGCATGGTGAGGAAGAGGTAGCAGAAATAAATGAAGAAGTCTCACCAGAAGTAACCCCAAGGTCATACTTAAATTTATTAACAGTTGAAATAACCAACAAATGTTTCAGTATCAATTTAGTATAAATTGGATAGGTTTGTGTCCTATTCTCAGTCATAGATTTGTTTTATTCCATTTGAAAAATCAGAAGTAGAGTCATTTGTTCTTTTTGTAAATAAAGTCTGTTGTCCCATAGTCATTCTTGTTTCTTTATGTATTTTCTGTGGCGCCTTTGCCCTTACAGAGTTGAACAGTTGCAGATGACACTATGTGACGCCGTGGAAGCCTGAAGTACTTTCTGTGTGGCTGTTTCGGGAAAAGTTTGCTTTCCTCAAATTCAAGTACTCTCTTACAGAATTTGTTACTAATGGTCTAGGAATTAGCTGTAGCTTAACAAATACATCTTCTCTTTGTCCCTATATGATCTTTTTAAATGGTTTCAATTTTATTCTCTCTGGAACCTTACTCTGTTGATAGTCTGGTGAGAAAGTACAGGTGACATTAGGCACAGTGTTTCTGCACCAGAGACGTGTAAGTGTTGAGAAGTAGTACAGATGGGGAAAGTTTTCTCACACAGTGACCCGACACAAGGAGCAGTTGAAGGTCACAGTCAAGCTTTATTTAGAAGTATAGCATATATTGAGATTGGTTTGAAACACAAACCCTGGTTCGACGCCATCAGAATGGAGAGCCTTTTGTTCACTAAAGCTTTTAATAAACTGTGTGGCAGTTACAAAGAGCACTGTACTTTGGATTTAATATGAAGCTAAAGTTCCATTCTAAGTACAGTTTATTACAGTCATTCATCTTAGGGCATCTAGTCTGCTGACTCTGTTTGGCTGTACCTAAAAAGTCAGAGGTTCTTCAGCGACGTCTGTTTCCAAACCAGAAATAACTCAGACGTAGGCTCTACAGCACCAGAGTTCCACATTAGTTACACTGGCTTAGGAATTAAATGTTCACTGGCATCAATCATCATATTAGAGTTTTAGTGCTGTTGTAGGTGTCAGGAATATGGAAAAAAAAGTGACCCAGTCCTTGTTCACAGGAGGATAGGAGAGAACTGGTTCGGTGCGCTTATTATTCTAGCCATTCCCTGTCAATCATTGGGTAAGTCCTCTGAAATCCACAGCGTGGAAACTCATTACAGTTGGAGGTGTTATTTTTGGGTTGGAAGCAGATGACTGCAGCACCTATGTAATGCTGTGTGTACAGCCTCTCAGACAGGTGGTATTTAGGTTCCATGTTTTTCCTGTTCTACAGCACTGTGTTGACCGGAATTCATGGCCGCGACCAAACTGATAGAGCTTCTCCTATGCAAATGGCCACAGAGTCAGGGATGAGAAGGATAAAGGAAAGAATAAAAGTAACAATTCTGTGGGAAAAGCCCTCTCTGTTACCTCTTATTTTAGGCTAGAATTGAAATATTTTAATTACAAGTATTTGTATTGTTGCAATAAAAAATGTAATATGAAGTTTTCGTGTATTCTCAAGGCATTTATAGCCATTGCTTTCAACTGCCAGTAATTTTTTTTGAATTTCTGCTTTACCATTTGAATTTAAACAATATTGAACAATGTCATAATTTGAAGAATATTGAGCATGGTAAGCTCAACAATGACATAAAAGCCTACAAATCAAACATCGTACAATAATCAAAAAAAGTTCAGATGTATCTCAGGCCTCAGTACATTGAGGGGTACATCATTCAGGAATTTAAATATTATGCATGCATTTTTAGCTTTCTTCTTTCCTAATTACATGTATATTTATATGTGCGTTTTTAACTTTTCTTTGTAAATACATGGATTCCAAATTTTGTAACCCATTAGAACCATGGGGTTTGGGAATGAGCCTTTGTGTCCCCCATTATTTTAGGCTGGTAATTTCTGAAGTCTGTTAGTATTTGTAATTGGAATGTAATTATATAAAATTGAACAAGTGTTGAAAGAGTTGATGTAACACATGCCTTTAGGCTCTAAAATGCTAATACTCAATATGGAGGCACATTATTAGAGTTCATATTCTCTTATAGTTGTATATGTGTGATGCCTGGCAATTGAGACTGTCTTCTTGGCTCATCAGTTATACCTAACGCTTTTAAAGAAAAATTTTGTAGAGTGAAGAAACTAAAACTTCTTTTAGAAGAGAAAGTTAAATAAATTTTTTTTCTTACCTGAACTCACTTGCTGCACAGTTACCACGAATAGACTTTATCTTTAGTGCTGTGAAAAAGATTGAGACATGTTGAATTAAACACTTAAGGTCTCTGTTTACTTTCATTTTTGGGGCAAGTAAGTGTTTCTGACAGGACATTGTGAAGAACAAAAAAAATGATTGTGTGAGTCACATAAGTTTGGAGAATAGAATGGGAAGTGTGTGGTGTAACTAAAATCATATACATAAAACACTTTCCAGTTAATAAAAAAATTACAACAGGATATACATATATCTCTGTTATGTGTTGTTTTGGCCTCTTTTGGATATATTCCCAGGAGGGTTGTCGCTGGATGGAAGGGGATATTCATTTCTAATCTTTTGAGAGATCTCCATACTGCTTTCCAAAATGGTTGTATGAATTTACATTCCCACCAGTAGTGCAGGAGGGTTCCTTTCTCCCGCAGCCACACCAGCACTGATTACTATTTGACTTGTTGATGTAGGCCATTCTCTCTGGAGTGAGATGGTATCGTAGTGTTGTTTTGATTTGCATCTCTCTTATGGCTAGAGATGTTGAACATCTTTTCATGTATCTGTTGGCCTTTTGCATTTCTTCATGAGTGAACTGTCTGTTCATTTCATTTGCCCACTTTTGAATAGGGTCCTTTATTTTGGTAGGCTTTCTTTTCTTCAGCTCCCTGTATATTCTAGTTATAATCTTCTTATCTGAGATGTTGGTGGTAAATATTTTTTCCCAGTCTGTTGGCTCTCTTTTTACTCCTTTGCTGTGCAGAAACTTTTTAGTTTGACAAGATCCCATTTGTTAATAATGGGGATAATTTCAACACATAGCAGAGATATATGTATACCCATGTCTATAGCAGCACAACTAACAGTAGCTAAAATATGGAAGTCACCAAAATACCTGTCAACAGACCAGTGGATACACAAACTGTGGTATTTATATACAATGGAATACTATGCATCAATAAAGTCCAACAGCGTGGAGGCTTTTGCAGGCAATTGGAAGAAACTAGAGAACATCATGCTTAGTGAAGTGAGTCAGAAGCAGAAGGTGAAACATCAAATGGTCTCTCTGGTATGAGAGACCCAGATCACAAGTCCTTTCTAACTTAAGATGAAAGACAAAGTGAAAGAGGAGGGTGGGGGAGGAGAGAGGGAGGGGTGGGTAGGGGGAGGGACAAAAGGAGAGTGGGAAAGCCCTAGTGACCGTGACAAGATACATATGTGCACAAAATGCTCAACCTCATTGTAAACCTTGAATTTTGCACATATACATGTCAATAAAATGTGGGAAAAATTATGACAGGACCAGTAGAGACAGAAATAATAGAAAAACACGAAAGAGTAAATGTCACCCCCGACATCCTAAAGTAGGGGCTGTTAATAATCAGAGCTCTGAAGTAAAGGAGTTAGTTGGTTTGACCTGTGGCCTAAAATATGAGGGAACTGAATTCATTGGTTTGTCTTTGGTTCCTTTCCGCCTTTATTGATTTTTGTAAATTTTGTAAATAGATATTTTTAAAAAAAGTAGTAGTCTTTGTGTTTTGATGGTACAAGAGAACTGTAAAGACTTGAAAGTGTCCTAGCTGCTTGTCATGTCCTTAAACTGGCAAATGTTGACGTGCTATATTTCTTTTTGAAACAGTTCAGTAGCTTCGATCTTTATATAGTTTATTTTAAAAATAAGACTCAGAAGTTCAATTTACAACTGTCCGGAATATCTGAACATTGTAGTTAGGGAAATGAACCAGGTATCATATGGTCTTGGAATTAATGAGTGAAATTATATCTGTTTTGACAAAGAATGGGAGAGGTACTCCGAGGCCTGTCTACATGTGCCTGAATAATAGGTTTGTGTGGTCTCCCAATATTTGTACTTTTTCTGTTTAAACATAATGTCATAATTAACAGCAAATGTTAACAACAGCCAGAGAGTCCTGAAGATGGTCCAGCTCCTGCGGTTGGCACTGCCCCCCACTCTTGCCTCGCGCCAGCTTTCTTTACACTAAGTCAGCGATCCGTGTCGTTGACTACGCCATTGCTCATTTTCGTTGGATTCTAGTTAGACTCTGAAAGGTGCTGGGCACGAGCTGCTGCTTTCACGTTTGTACCTGTGTCTAAAACTGCTTTACTAGAGGGGCCATGCCTAGTGGCAGTCTTGGTAGTCAATAGCCACGTATGCAGCCATGATCTGTAGCTGCAGCCATGCGTTTGCACACAAAGCTAACCTGAAAATAGGTCGAACCCACTGCTGTTAAAATACTATGTAGTGCATCATACGTATCTGTGTACATTTTTATTTCTTTAATTTTAAATAGAGAAATATGTGTCCCAGTTCAGACCTGTCTAGACATAATCTGAGGATGAGATATGAAAAAAAGCAAGGAAGCCAGTGAGCAGGAAAGAAGGGTTGGCATTCTAATGAGAGATTTGCTTATTCTGTGCTGATCCTTATAGCCAGCCCACTTGGATCTGCTGATCGGTAATACTCAGGTTTATTTGGGTTTAAAATGCTATATTGTAAAACAACTGTTCACATTCAGATTATTTTATACCTATGGAAAATACAGGTGAATGTATAATTACTAAGTGAAAGGCAAGTATTTCTGCAGTTTTGGGTTTTTTTTGTGTAATTTCTTGAGTCTAGTCTTGATTTTGGGTTCATCCTTACCCCTATCTAGAGGTACTGAAGGGAGGGTGTGTTAGACTAGAGAAACACAGTAAAAAGATAAGTGTAAAAGCAGCTATTGTAGCTTTTTTCCCCGTCTCCATAGAGATATTTAAAAATACACGGCTTTTTACTTTAGGAGCATGACCTAAGTTTCTAGGAGGAGGATAATATGACTTCTTTTCCGTACTGTGTTTATGGGTTTAGGGGAAAGGAGAATGGAAGACAGTGAAATTTTGAGGACTTGGTAAGACCGTGTATGATTGTCTTACTGCACCAGTTGCCAGTAAGAATTTGAGATTTTTCTGGGGAAAAGAACCCATAAAATCACCCCTGTGCTGTTTTAAAAAATAATCACTTTTATGCAATTTAGAGTTCTATTAATATAATCTTATGCAGCTTAAATAAAAAATACAATTTTAGCCACAGAACCAAGCATCATAATTTAAAAAATAGGACAGTTTGAAATAGGTAATAGAGTTTATGTGTTAGGTGAATTCATCGGGAACAGTTAGTTGCCACAACACAGAAAAATTTGGTCTGTGTAGTAGACAATAGTTGACTAATGTGTGTTTATATAGCTTTTAGGTCAGTGGTCCATTAATTAAGAATTTTGTTTCATTTATTTAAAAAGCCTTTGCTGTTAAAAAAGAAGATAAAATTGAACCAGTAGGTGTCAGCAAGAAACATTAGTTCTGATTATTGCAACTTTAATTTTATTACTTTTCAAATGATACTTTAGTAAAGCAATCCTAAAATACTTGACTAGACAACGTATCTGCATTCGGATACAGAATTTCTTTTTTTTTTTCAATGAAACATCCCAACATTTATTGGAAGTTTAAAAATATTAACATTTCTTTCTGGACTTCTAGCTACCAGAGGGAATGTCTTGTGCCAGCCTTTGGGTCACCTGTACCCTGAGGAATGCCCTGGGTATCAACTATCTTCCCTAAAAGGGTATCCTGATGTCACCTTGTGTAAGCCTTGATACTAAAGACAATCACTCACTTCTTAGCCAAGGAACAGTATTTCCCAAACTGTGTGCCAGGTTCTGGGTGTAAAGTGTTTCACTGACTACAACAACCAATTGGTAATTAAGATCTGAACAGACCCTTAGCAGTCTCTGGACCAGACAGGTTAGAAACAAGCTCAGCTGCAAACATAGGTGTAGGTGTGGATGTGGAATGTCAGCCAGGTAACCTAACAAAAAGATGATGAGAGGTTGTAGAGAACATCCCCACGGTACAGTAACAGCCACAGAAAGATTGAGTTACAAGAATAACTTGTTTACACAGTGCTGTGAACTTTTCCTCGATTTTAGTGCATTGAAAAATAATCTGACATAAACTGTCATATTCAGAAAGTACATTTAATAGTTTAAATATTTTTTCTGGTTACACGTTTTCTACATTTTTTTTCTCAGTATTTCCTTGCCATTGATTAGTTAGTAACCAAATGCCTTTTATAAAAATCAAAGTTGAGGTGCAGAAGCACCTGGCCTCGTTTTGCACTTCATTATACGCTTTGTCGTGCAGCCAGCCATTTTAAGTCCAGTCCATTCTAATTCATTGCGTAGTCTGGGGAATGTAATTTCTACTTTTCCACAGAATTGAAAAGTTCACTTTATTTTTTAGTGTATCATAATTTTAATTAGAAATTCTATCCCTTATTTCTTGATTCCTCACTTACATTAATAAAAATACAAATCCAGTAGACAAATAATGGTCAAATGGTATGTGCTGTTCTTCTTATTATAAGTTGTAAACAGTGAAAGAATGAATAAGGGTAACGTTGCTGAGACTTAAGAAAGTTGTGTAATAATTCAGGAGCATTGGAAGTCCTTTGATTTTATGTTTTATTTCTTGACACATTGAAGATCTACTGTTCTTCAGATTTTACCTTAACTTAGTTAATCTAGGCATACCCAGAAACCACATCCCTGGATGTGAACTCTGGAAGTGGGGTCAGTCTACCATGGCTTTATTCACATTCCCTCTAAGCTGGAAATAATGCAGATGCCTTTCAGCTGGGGAAGAGTTTGGCTATAAAGGAGCACAGGGAATTCTGTGTGCTGATGGAATTGTCTTGTATTCTGATCTGTTGGTGGTTATCTGAATGCATTTTCCAAGCTTAGAGAAATTAGAAATTAGGAATGAAAAATAATTGAGGTATGATAAACAAACATGATTTGTGTTTAAATAAAGTATTTATTATCATAAAAGACATGTCACTAATTCCTTGGGAAATACTGCCTCTCACTTTGAACACACTTTTTTTTTTTTTGAGAGAGAGAGGGTCTTGTTCTATAGTCCAGGCTTGTCCTGAACTCACTGTGTAGCTCAGGCTGGCCTTGGAGTCAGCAATCCTCCTGCCTCAGCCTCCTGAGTGCTGGAATTAGAGGCGTGCGCCATCACACCTGGCTGTATGTGGTGCAGGGGAATTGAACTCAGGGACATGTGTGTGCTGGGCAAGTGCTGTGCTGTGCCATTCCTCCAGGCCCCCAATAGTTGTTCTCACTGTTTTACGCAGTAGTAAAATGGTGAGAATATGAATAATCTTTAATTGTTGTTCTTAATATTTACGAAGCAGTTCTGGAAGTCTTCTTTTGTGAATGAATACTTTTAGTTGGATGACCTTGCTGCCTCAGTGTCCTGAATCCAAATGTTGACCTTTCATGGACATTTGACTCTGGGGAAGCGCCAGACGCATCACAGTGCCAGATACAGTGAACAGGTAGATGAGACTACTAGGTTGTTTCTGTGGCCTTGCTTTCCGTCAGATGGCGGTGGGGATTCACCAGGTAGGATTTCTAGAACTGCTTCAGAAAGTAGCAAGAATGCTGTCTTAAGTGTGTTTCAAATGAGGGACACTGTTCTGAAGGGAATCAATGTCTATAATATAATACTATAATTTTAAATGTAAACATTAATTGCTTATTTTGATCACATTTTGTGTAATGTTAATTTCTATTTTTCTTTTTTCTAGACATTTTATTAGGAACCTTAGAAAACTTTTAACTTTATTTGTTCGTTCTATTGATATATTAATTTCCTTGTATTTTAATTCTAGATACATTTTAAACTGTATAATCATTTTCATTTTTTCATGAAAAGTTAATTTTTCCTGTTGCTATGATCTTTACTTAATGAAAAGGAGGAGAAATCATGCGTTAGTATAGTGATTGAAGGGTTTTAAATGTAGAGTATTTTCTGGAATAAATAGTTGTAATGGAAAGAAATGCAAAGTTTTATCCTAAGGAAATGAATCTCATTCTTTCTTAACATTGACATAGTAGAAGTTGTGTACTTTTTGTAGCCTTAAATTTATTTTTAAATTTTGGCATAATTTGTAAAAATTACAAATTACAAAATTGTGGAACTACTAAAAGGAAAATCCATATTACCTTTACTCAGATTTCTCTAGTGTTGATTTTACATGGGCTGTGTATGTATTTTTGTAACAATAAGCAATGTAATATGAAACATTTGAGATTAAGTTGTGTGCTTAACTTTTTTTATTCTTAAATAATTTATTAGTATTTTCTAAAAACAAAAACATTTTGTTATGTGAACTCAGCTGAATTATAAAAATCAGGAACATGATCTTGTTATTATTACTAATATAGAGACCTTATTCCAATGTTATCATTCACTGTCTTAGGACTTTCCTTCATAGAGAAAAGAAGAAATCCCTTGAATTGTTTCTTGAACTCAGCTGTTCAGTCTTTTTTTGTCCTTGTTTTATCTGGAATGGCTTTTCATCCTTTCTTTGCCATTTAAGACAGTGACACTATTGAAAAGGACAAGACATTTATAGACTTTCTAAATTAGGGTTAGGTTAAATTCAAGGTATATGATAGAAAAGCCAATGTCAGTCATCATCAGAGAAATGCAACTTAAAACTACGGAGAGAAAGCATCTCACACCAGTTGGAGTAGGTATTACCAAAAGAACCAAAGACAATAAATAAATACGTGCTTGTATGAATGTGGAGAAAAGGGAAGCCCTGTTACACATTGTTGGTTGGCATGCAAATAAAAACAGCCATTGTGGGCACAAAAGTATGGAGGTTTCTCAAAAAAAAAATTGAAGCTATCATAAGACCTCACATTGCTATGACTGGGTAAATATCCAAAGGAAATGAAACCGGTATGTCAAAGTGACATCTGCCCTCCCACATGACTGCAACATGATTTCCCATAACTGAGATACGGTGATATATGTACAGTAGAATACTGTTTAGCCAGTGGGGAAAAAGGAAATTCTTATTCTTGTAACAACCGGATGGACTGGAAGAAATTACATATTGTATAACACTAAGAGAAATAAACCAGACATGGAAAGACAGTTACTACATGATCTCACTTTTATAGTGAAACCAAAAAAAATTGAGCTTAAAGATGTAAAGAGTTGCATGTATTTGCCAGAAGCAGGCTGTTGGTCAGAGGGTGTGGAATATAAGATGGAAAAAGTAAGTTGAAGAGCTCTGTTGTACAACATTGTGACGATAGTTCATAACAATGCCTTCCTCAAAGTTAAGAGTAGGTCATAACGGTTCTCAGTACAAAAATTAAGTGAGTTAACGTATGCTAGTTAACCCAGAGCTACTGCTGCACAGCATGTACGCATTTCAGTGTATCATATTTTATACATACTGTCTTTTCATCTGCAAATTAAAAAAAAGTTCAGGAATGGTAATTTTTGCAGAAAATATGTGGTTCCCCCGCCTGTGTATGGGGTGGGAATGAGGGGCAAGGACTAGGGATTGATTCCGGGTCTTTCTCTCCGAGTTATATCCCCAGTCCTTTAATTTTTTTTTTTTTTTTGAGATAGGGCATCACAAATCGCACAGCCTAGTCTCTAACTGATAATCCTCCTACCTCAGGTTTCAGGAGTAGTTGGGTTATAGGCGTGTGCCTTCAGTCTGGCTACTTTTTTCTCAAGTGTGTTATATCTGGAAACATAAGAGGTCCGTGTGCCTCATTGCTGGTGATGTTCACTTGACGAAGGTGTTACGTATATGTCAGGCTTTCTAGTAGGAACTCCTTTGTAGTTGTATTTTTTGGTGGAAAGATACTTTTAGACACTGTAAATAATTTTCCCCGATAATCTAACGTACAGCCATTGATGGTTGCCTGAATCAGTTATTTCTGTGATGACAAGCAAATGATGACTTCTATGTGTCATTGTTTTCCTGGCACTGGGAATTGGACAACCTAGACCTTGCACACTGGGCTGTTGTGCATCTCCAGCTTTTGGTCTTGCTGGGCTCAAAGTTGTGATTTTCCTGTCTCAGCCTCCCAGAGTGCTGGAATAATAGGTATGTGCCACCATGCCCAATCGGTGGCATTTTTTAAAATAAGGAATTGCAGTCCCTTTTCCAGTATTAACTTACATCTTTATGAACTCATAAGCTGTACTTTGTTCAGTGGACTATAAAACGTTACCTAGAAGTTGTCCAAAATGTGGCCGGGAGGAGCCATTCAGGCTGGCTCTATATCATTGAAGTGCTCCCATTGCTTTTTTAGCACTGCTATGCTTTCTGGTGCAACTGTATGTTTCAGGTGCAGCTGGTGCTTTCCCAGCTCTGGCCCTGGGACCACCCAGTTCTCCAAAGGGCCTTGATTCCTTTAGGTGAAGGGTGGCTTTACCAACCCAGAATGGTGCAAGACTAATATTTTAAACTGTAAATGTTGAGACTGGAATGCTCTAGAAACACTTCATTTTTTCTCTAAAGATCCAGCAATTACCTCAGTAGCTCTTATAAACTTACCCATTATAACACAATAATGTAAGACTGTACTGTCAGCTGTAAGCATTCACTTTGCTGTGTCTGATATGACATGTCACTTCCTTGATTATGGGAAATACTACATGACTCAGTCAGTTAAATGGAGATAGGAGGGTGAGGTCAGGAATATTGCTGTTGAAAGATGACTTTGGGCCAAGAAAAATGTTTAGTTCTGGATTTAAGTGTTCAGACTCAGCCAAGTATCCATCACCCTAAAATTTCCATTATGTCCTTTCCTTTTTTAATATTGTATATATACATGTAGTTAACTCAGTAAACGCATTTTTTAAATAAATGGAGTCTACGGATATCCTTTAATCATCACGTTGTGTTTATTTTAAACTGTAAGTTATTAGTCAAATTTAAACAATTTTTGGTTAAGGTTTTATCTGTCCTCATTGTTAAATAATTTTTGTTGTAGAAAGAAGAAAATATTCTTTAGCTAAACATTATTGTAAAGATATTTATGTCTAATGGCTAGTTACATTGAGTTTTTATAAAACCCATTTTCACAAGTAAAATGTACTAAATCGTTTTTCTTATATATTTTTAAAACTTTATCTTTTTCCTGTTTAAGTTATGTTGCATAAGTTTAAATCTATACTTTGTAATTGTTCAATAATTGGCTTAGTTTTGAAATGTGTATTATTTTACTTCAGGTCAGTTTCTGCAAAATACTAAATTTTTAACGAGCGGATTCACTGAGTATATTCATAGATATAAAGTTATTTGGACTAAGATTCTGGCTAAGGCAAATACATTAGCTATGGTTATTTCATTCAGATAATGTTCAGGAAAAGGTATACGTAGTATGGTTTAGTTTACTGATAATTGTCTCACAGTGTTAGGTTTAGTAATTCAATAATTAGGTATGGAAACTAGGGAAGGTATTTTTATTTCGGCAATGACATTTGTAATTTGATTTTAGTATTTTACCCTCTTGTTACTTTCATTGTGATAGCTTTCTAATAAGTGTCATTGAGTACTGTATTTTTATTTTATAAATAATAGATACTTTGTTTAATGATCTTATCAGGATCATATGAATTATTAAAAATCAACTCACTGACAGATTTGAGTTCTTAAAACTAAATGTTTTTTCATTTAGTTTTTATGTTTATTCGTAGTTCAGATTCTTAATTTCATATTTTTACTTCATTAAATATGTGATGATTTATGAAATAGAGAAGAATTATTTAACCTTAATATGTACTGAGTTTATAGATGTATGTTAAAATATGTGTTGGATCTGAAAGGTTTTGGGAGTACTATGATGGACTTAGCAGAACATTATTTTTTGATCACATCACAGTTTTAGCTATTAATAAAAAATCTAATGGTTTGTGAATTATATGACGGCATACTAAAATGTCACCTCCCTGGAGAGTCTCCTTGGCAGATGTGTGCTATCATAAATTTTTTTGCCTATGCTCTTCTTCCCAGTAATTCACAACTAGCCTTTACTGAATCACTCCCACTATGTCCTTAGCCTTGCCAGGCACCCATCCTGCTTTTACCTACCCCATGCGCTACTTCGAATGGTGTTATCATTGGGTGCTATTCACTCCAAGCTAAAATCTTGGAATTAAAAAAAAAACTCTTCTTTCCTATTATCAAACATATCTATCCAATCCCAAAAGTTTAGCCATAAACAATTTCAAAGCATTCCCCATTTCCAGTCATTCTTATTGATTTTTAATGATTGTTTATTGAATAGTCCTTCTGTGCTAGGTACTTACTGAAGACTATAGCAGGGAACAACATTAAGGAGTGTTTACCCTGTTGTTACTTTCATTGCAGTAGGAGATATACACAATCAGTTAAACCAAGAAAATTAGAAATTATTCTAATTGTTTTGTAGAAGCAAAGGAAGATGATGTGAAAGATCAGGAGGCCCAGCCTTGGAAAGAGGGTGCGGTAGGACTGACCTACGCCAGCTGTTCAAGGGTTCTGGGCCTAGGGGGGAGCCAGATACAAAGGCCTTGACCCAGGAAGCAGTTAACCAGTTTCAAGATACAAGGATAGTTCAGTGCACAGGGATGGGAGTCGGGAAGAGGGACTAGGCTGAGTGAATGGGGGGCGGGAGGATGCAGGTAGGGTGTTACTTTTAGGACCCTGCAGAATTTTTTGGCAGAGAGTTCAGATTTTATTCTCAGAGCATCAGTGGTGTTGTGGTTCGATTTATGTTTTTAAAATAGAACTGAGAGAATAATGGAGACCAACTGGAAAGCTGTTAACAGCAGTTCCAGGTGGAGACTTACTGCTAACTTGTTTTATTAGTGGTGATGGAGAAGGCTGGAGGGATATAGCACAGTGGTTGTAGTGCTTGCTTATTAAGTGCACGGCCCTGAGTCGATTCCCTAGCATCACATGAGCTGGGCTTGGTGGCACATGCCTCTAATCCCAGCACACAGAGAGGCAGAGGCAGGAGGAGTGCTGTGAGTTTTGAGTCCATTCTGGGCTATAGTGAGTTCAGGACCAGCCTAGACTGTACAGTGAGACTTTTATCTCCCCCGCTCCCCCCCAAAAAAGTAATGGAGAAACAGACAAGTACAGATTACTTTGGAAATACAACAAACAGCAGTTGCAGACAGGTTGGGTTTGGAGAGTAGGGAATAAAGTGGAAGAACAAGGCTGTATTTTGTTACAGATTTGACAAACATTTCTGTGCTGTATAGATGTCTGGGGGTGTGACACAGTAGGCAGCATGGATCCTTGACACCCATTTATTTGGCTTTCAGGATCAAAATGATTTTTATAATATTACGGTTTGATTTGTAAAGTCACTGGTGTCTTGACTTGTTTCAGTGCAGTGACAAACTTAGTTATAATATTCTTTAGTAAAATGCAAATTTAATTTAGAAATGACTGGGTGTAGCTCTGTAGTAGAACATTTACCTAGTATGTGTGAGGTCTTGGGCTCGATCCCCAACACCACTACTGAAAAGAATGTGAAGTGACAAAAGTATTATTCCTATCAAGTATAATCTTTGAGTATATAACTTTTGATATGATGTGTGATGAAATGGGAAATACATTTAAAGCACTCTTGTGACAAATCAAAGCTGTCTAATAAAAGACAACCACTAACATCATTTTTTTCCAGTGATAAAATGTGAATTTTAAAGGAAAAACTAAAATTTAGAAAAATTTTGTTCAGCATTGTGGCTATGACATTGTCCCTGTGTGTACAGACTTTTCTGATGAGATTAGTGGTGAGATTAATGAATACAACTTTTTATATGGTATAAAGAGATGGTCATAATTTGCAAGTCCTAACTCAGTTAATCAAAAATTTACAGATGACCGAAGCATGTTACAAAGTGGTATATAAAAGATTTACTCTGAGAGTGACATAGACCACTGGATTTTAATTGTTGAAGTATTTATGATAGGATTTGAGAGTCCACATTGCAATTAACCTTTAGCAGTCTACCATCTGCCAAGTTTGTTTAGTGTCAGAGAATATCTACAGTGATGTGTAATGACTATTGGAATATCCCTCTCTTTCGAATTACACATTTGTATGAGGACAGAGTTGCCCTATACTTCTGCTAAGATAACATATCACAAGAGATTAAGTACAGAAGCTGCTTCTGTGAAGATAGATATCAAAGAAGGCTGTAAAATGTAAGATTCTCTCCCAGTTTTTGGAAAGGTAGCTTTCTTCATGAAAATGTTATGTGTAAACATTAAATAGACTTATTATCTATAAAATGTGACATGTAAACATGTAATGGATTTATTCCAATTTTTAAAAATAAGTGTATGTTTAAGTTTTTGCCTTAATTTCCAGTAGGGAAATGTAGACAGATGTAACCCATATAAATAAGTATTTAGAGTCCTTAGAAAAGAAATTAGGTATTCAATAGTTTGAAAATTATGAGTTTGGGCCCACTAAGTAGGTGGTCTAAATGTAAAGAGGTTTAAAAAAAGGGTTTTGTAGGGTCGTGAAAGGTGGAATCTTCTATTCAGGTGAAAATACCAGGTGGGCAGTTGGATACAAGTATTTTTTAGCTCATAGCCCAGGACTGATGCCTTTGGTAGAAATTTCAGAGTAATCACACATGGCTGGTATTCAAAAGCATGAAACTGGATTGGGTGATCTGGGGAGAAAGTGTAGGTTTAAAAACAAAACTCAACTCTTTGATACTGAACTCACTCAAAGCATATAAGCTAGAAAGAAAAGGGGACTTAGAGTAGGGTGTGCCTCAGGGTTAAGAGAGCTGGCCTAGTGTGTGTGAGGCACTGGTTTCTGCAGAACTGCAAGCAAACAGTTTTTAAAAATAAAAACTAGAGGATATGGGATCCTAGAACGTTTCTAAAGGTGCATACTGGTGGAGGCTGAGTAAGAGGGCCTTAGCGGCAGCTCTCATCCCATCTTGTCTGAGTTACTAAAGCAGCTTAACTACCTTCTTATGATTATGTCCTTGCTGTTCTGACTTAGTGTATTATCTTTCAAACAGTGAACTTCTCCCTCTCTTCGCTGCTTAAAATATGACATTAACTTCCTATATCAGTAGAGTGTGTGTGTGTGTGTGTGCATTTTGTATGAGCTGATACTTGTGTTTTCAGTACAGTATTTTGCTACTGACTTTCCACTCACTATCTTTAGTTTAAAATTACTTGTAAGTTATTGGGCTAGGCTTCTATTTTGATGTGTTCTTCCTTTTTCCCAGAATTTTTGTTTTCCCTGGTTCATGTAAATCTTACCAATTTTTTTTCTGTCTGTTATTTAAAACAACTCAGGCAGTACCAGCTTTGTTTTACTTGAAGATTGATTGCTATATCTGTGGAATTTGATAAAATGAATTTCCTCATTAACTTTTCAGTTAATTTGTAGCAATAATTACTTGATGTTTTTGTGAAAAGCATGCATGTATGTGTATTTACTAAATAACTATCCGTTCAGCCATCTGTTTGTGCCAGGCATTGACCCAGACATGAGAGCACAGGTGTAGAGATAGAGGTCCCTGAAACTCTTGAATTACAATCCAGAAGACTGAGTACACATTGCACATACTTTATAATTAGCATGTTTTACTTCATTTCTGTAGGGTTTAGTGAGAAGACAGGAAAGCGTTGATTCAGTGACACACAGAACCGTGCTGTGCTCTGGGCAGACAGGGTTTTGTTGTTTTTGTTTGTTGTACTTAGCTTACATTCATCATCACAACTTTTTATAGATTTTTATTTTCCAGGTGCAGCTCTTTGACCTTCTGTGTGGGATTCTAGGTGTGATTTTTCCGTTAGGCAGATTTTTAGGCTAAATCACATTAGGGTTCTTCGAGTTTTGCAGTTTACTTTGCCTTCTTTTTTTCTTAAGTTTTGCTTCGACATTGTCACAAATTACTAGGTATTGTGAAAGCACTTCATTATAACCTAACACAGAATTTCTCGGTATATTCTTGGAATTAGCGAGGCTACGAAATATTAAAATACGTTACACAAAAACATTTCATAATCAGTTTTTAAAAAAATTACCTAGTGTCTTGTGAAATTGTATAAAATCAAATTCAGTGCACAAAGTGTTTATATATCATGACCAAAGAGAGCTCATGCAACATATACTATTTTAACATTTAAAAATAGGTCAACATAATTCAACATTTATATAAAGATAGAACAAAACATTTATTCATGTCAGTAGACAGAAAAAACATTTGACAAAAATATGTATTGTCTGTCTAAAAGGTTTTAGCAAAGAATAGAAGAGAATTAACCCAGTAAATCAGGCATGTATTAAAAATAGATGGCTGACATTATATTTAATGGGGAAAGATTGAATGCTTTCCCCAATATGAAGGACAAGCTAGGGTGTCAGCTGTCCACTTCTGTTTATTGTGCTGGAGGTGCTAGCCATTGCAGTAAAGCAAGAATCTATTAAAAGAAAAAGCCAATCGAACTAAATAAGTGAGTTTAGCATTTTTGTAAAAGAAAGAGTCAATTATATTTCAGTACCCTAACAATAACCAGAGCATTGAATTTAAAAAGCCATTGTTTTCAATGTTGAAACTGACAAGCATTTCTGAAAGAAGTTACATTTAAATGAAATACTACATATTCATGGATCTTAAGACCTACTATAAGTGAGGTCTCATTTCTCCCCAAATTAATTTGTTGTCATATCTCAGTCAAAATCTCATCTTTTTTAGAGATTAAAAATCAGATGTGTAATTAACAGATTTCATAATAGAAACTCTATGATTAATAGTGATATACACGTTAACATTGTATTATGGGTATCTCATACCCATATAGTGTAGTAAGATTGTTACATAGAGGGATAAACCAATGAAACAGAAACGAAGGTGTAGTTTGAGACAGATGTATGCAGTCTTTCTTGGTATTCTTGGGTAATATGATTCTAGGACTCTCGATGGGTGCCAAAATCTCAAGATACTCAAATCTCTTATATAAAATCACATTTCAAATCCACTCTGTCTTTGCATATAACCTGATACTTATCCTCCCATACAGTTGAAGGTTATTTCTAGCTTATAATATAAATGCTATAAATAGGTGTCTTGCTGCATTATTTAAGTAATAGTGACAAGAAAAAAATTCCTGTGTAGGTTTAGGACAGACACAGCTTATATGTTAGGAGGACTGTGTGTGTATATGTCATTATTTATGATTTGATATATGACCAAGATGACAGCTGTGCAGTGTAGTAAAGGAGAATCCAATATATGATCTGGAGTGAGGTGTAGTGGCACATGCCTATAATAGCACTCTGAGAAGCTGAGGCAGGAGAATTTAATGTTTGGATCTAGCATACAAGGGAACATAGAATAGGAAAATAGTTTATAAGCAATATACAAATCAATTATATGCTCGATTACGTAGGCCACATTAAATTTTTTAAGTGTTGTTCATTGGTTATTGAAAAAACCATTGTGAGTGCTTTAAATAGACAAATCATAGAGTGGAAGAAGGTGTCTTTAATGCAAGTAACACGCATCCAGAATGGTCTTAATGGTTTTAGTTTTTCCATCAGTAAATTTTGTTGACTCCGATTTGAGTCACAAGATTTCAGTTACAGAATAACATTTATATAGTATCTAAAAACAGTTGGTGCTGAGTAAACTCAGTACAAAAGTAGCTCCTAGATTCCAGTTTTTGTGAGGTGCCTGTCACGTAATTGATCCCTGGCATCTGTTTCCTGAATTAATGGAGGAATGCAGTATAATTACAAAGCACACATGAAAGACTGAACAAACCCGTATAGATTTGACGTTTAAGCTTATTTCATTTTGTTTTTGAGATAGGGTCTTACTCTGTAGTCCAGGCTAATCTTGAACTCACTGTGGTGCTTAGGCTGGCCTTGAACTCACAGCAATCCTCTTGCCTCAGCCTCCCGAGGCTTGGGATGACAGACATGTGCCACCACCCCTACTTAATTTTTATGTGGTGCTTGGGAATCCGACTCAATGCTTTGTGCATTCCAGGCAAGCACCATAACTTCTGTACTAAGCCCTTTGTCCCGTTGTCGTTTAAGTATAAACCTAAAAACCGCAGTAAGCACTACAGTTGGATGAAAGAATAAAATAAAAGAATAAAATTCCCTCGCATTTTCAGAATATGAAGATAAGGGGTGTTTTATAATGACAAATAGCATTGGTTCCAGGGAGCTCAGCATGATGTTCTTTCTCATGAGGTATACAGACTAAAAGGAGGCGTGTCTGATCTGTAACGTAGAGTGGAGAAGAAAGAATGTGCAGTTCAGGAATTTGGCGAAGTGGAAATGGAGTGGTTGAGATGGTAAATATTTTGTTGTAAGACAAGCAGAGTTTGAAATTAGGCCAGGCCAGGTGGTACAAGTCTGTAATCCCTACATTCTGGGAATCTGAGCCAGGAGAATTGGAAGTTTGAGCCCAGCCTGGGCGTCCTAGTGACTTAGCAAGATGCTGTATCAAAATCACAAATATAGATGAGCTGGAAATGTAGCTCAGTGCGAAGGCCCTGGGCTCAATCCTTGGTACCACAGAAATAAAAATTAAAAATAAATAAGTAAATAATAAAGAACTTGAGTTTTGCACGTGGCAGAAGAGCAGGAGCTTTAATGAGTGATGTGTAAAAGCATCCTGTAAGTCCTCTTTGAAGGCATGTGCCAGGCATAGGATGGGTAACATGAATTGGTAATGATTGCATTACTTAAATTCCAACTTTGCACTTTTGCAGAATTCTGAAGTTCCTGTTGCTTCAGACAATGGATGAGCAGTCACAAGGAGGGCAAGGGCCGCCTGTTCCTCAGTTCCCGCCACAGGTAATTCATTCTTATTAAGTGGGCCTAATTATACATATCTCTGCCAAATATATGGAAAGAAGTAGTACGTTTACAGTGCCTTTAGGAAATAAAGTAGCCAAAAATGCTAATTTGAAACTTTCCAGTTGTCAGAATTGTTTATTTTAAAATGCTTCCTAATACTTAATTCTCACATATGAAGGTAAAAGCAAGCAGGCAGCTGTAGCTTTTAACTTTGCTTGTGAATGACCGCGAGATAGGCTTTCAGGATTACCAGGAGACACAGTGCAGGGAGGAGGACACAGGTGACCCTGCAACAGGTCTGGAGAGAGCCCTCCTTCTTGTATTGCGTGTGTTTGGTTGGGCAGGTCTCGTCTTGCTCAGAACTGCTTGTCCTTACTGCTGATTTCCTCTCTCCCTCGCTAGCAGTTGTTGCTTTTGTTATGTGGTGCCTAAAAAAATATTTCGGTGACATGTATACACAGTCTTCATCATTTCGCATGCTGCATTTTTTATCAATACTTGTCATCATGCTCAGTACGTAATGGTATGTTTAAAAGAGTAGCGCTGTGTGGGGCGGGACGCGTGTGTTGTCTTTCATAGAGACTTGCTTAGCATGGTGCATTCTCTACTCTTAAGTGTCCAGTCTGCCAGGCTAGTCTTTTCCCAGTTTCATTTGGCTAGTATTTCTGAAAGTGTTCAGGAAGTTAAAGATGTTGTTTCAAGTGAGATCTGCGGTCAGAATAGGCCTGGAGACCTGAGGTATTCTTCTCTACCTTCCTTATGGCAGTGCCTCCTTAGAATCTTTTTATATCATTGTGCCCTGAGAGACCTGAAGAGAGATGCAGGTGTAGTGGTTTCACTCGTCTGTGGAAATCCTTTTTTAGTACATTTTATGACCTCTTTCTTTCTTTTAGTGAATCTCTTGATTTTTCCCAGAAATATAGTTCAGAAAACACTGCTTATAGAAACAATCTGCAGACAGTCTTTCATGCATCTGTGGTATGGCGCATCTTGCCTCTACTGTCTCGCCTTCCGATTTTTGAAATCTTGGCCATCCTTCAGGAACCGTCTGAAATGCCCTTTCTGCCCTCAGGCTGATTTTATGAATGTGCTGTCCTTCCTGGGATTCTCTGATCATTTATTCCATCTCTCTTTGGGTACTTCTGACACCTTTGTTATTTTTATATGATTATTTTCCCTATTTCTATTAGGTTAAAGTTTCCATGAAAGAAAGGGCTGCATCTTGCCCTGTATCCCCTGTGGTACTTCAGTTTCTCACATACAGCAAGAGCTTAATAAGAATATACAATAGAAACCAACCAGGAATTTCTTAAAATTGGCATATTAAAGTTAGCTATTTATTTTATTGGACTTTTATGTTGCTTTTTTTTTCTACGTAATCTAAACCCTCTGTATTGAGTAGAGAATCTTTACCGTAAGATAAAGCTAATAGTTTATCTCAGTAATATTTTGTTTTTTAAAATATGCCATCTGTTTTTTGTACTATGATTATAAATCATATTCTTAAGATTGTAATAATTTCTGTCTACTAGAAATAGATGTGGTATACCTTAGAGCCAATTCCCAAACATAGGCACACTATGTTTCCATTGTTTTAGTTAAAACAATGAAAAAAACACCTTTACAAAGTAGGTAGTTCATACTATGATTTTGAAATTCACGGTTTTGAACCACAGCACCACATTTCAAAGGCAAAACAGAAGTACTTTCATTTTTGCCTCCTACTGTCTCACCAACCAGGAAAGGTCGGAGACGCACTAGGAGGCAAAAATGAAAGTAATTGTTTTCTTATGAGACACTCGGCTGCCACACAGTATACATTTCAAAATTATAGAAATGGTTCTGCATTTCTTCTCCTACTGTTCCTTCCCTTTATGCCGCCTGCTGCTACCCCTGTGTGGGTGGACCTCTTTCCCTGCTGGAAACAGGCAAGTGTCATCCCAAGCTCTGGCTGCCTTGTGGCAAATGGGGGAAGGGAGAAGGATTTTTTTTTTCCCTTTCTGCCTTCAGACTGATGGTGTGAGACAGTGAAAGAAAGATCACCTGACAAGAGCTCATAGACGTTATTGCTTATTAAGTCTTTGAAAAATGTTACTACTCACTGTAGCATTATTTTAAAAGACTGGGAAAGGACAGCCTCAGCTCAGGGTTGACAACCTTCTTTTGTTTTGTTCCACACCATTGGCCTGAATAATGGGGGTGATATGGCAACATATGGTTAGCCCAGTGACTTCTCTCACTTTTGTAATGCTAATAAAAGTCTGGACATAAACAGATAACCAAGAAAGTCAGCTTCTTAAGTGTCAGATATCCCTTCTCTGTTATAATGATGAGTGATGTATGTTCTTGGCATATCCCTTTTTTTTTCTCTTTTGAGATGAATACTCTAACCCCGTAATACATAGTATGAGATCGCATTTTTAGTGCAGTATGAATTCCTTTTTTAAAGTTTCAGAATGTATAATTTATGTATCTTTATTAATGCTTTCTATTGCTACTCTCTTAAAATCAGAATTTTTTATTTCTGGTGGCTCTCCACTTCTCTGTCTTCCCTGTTTTAATTAAAGTCTAGAGGATATTGAAAGGATATTTGGAGTACGTTGTTATCCTATATATTTCTGTTGCCTATAAACTGTTATTTGTGGGACATTAGACTTAGTTCCTTTTTAAAATCAATCTGTATGAAAGGTAGTGATAGAAATAGCAAGGTGCCTACTTTTTACTATAAAACTACACAGTGAAATTTTGTAATATTTATATTAAAATGGAAGCTTATGTCATTTGGTCAGTACCTTGATTTACGGTTGAGTACAGAGAGATATACATTCTTTTTTATCATAAATTTAAATGTAACAAGTGCAATGCCAAGATTGTCTGATAAGATTAATTTTAATTAGAATAATTAGAATTTTAGGTTACTGTATTTGGGCTTTGTTAAATTTGGAGTTAGTGTGGTATGTTGGCTACCTGTGAAAGAGAGAACACGTCTCAGATCATAGACAAATAGTCTTCATTTTTGCGACGTGGAGAGTATGAGATTCTGGTCTTGGAGTCTTTCAGCTTAACCAGTAAGCAGACTGACCATACCTTTAAGTTTTAGAATAGCACAAACTACCATCATTTATTATTTAGAATCCCTGTAATGTAAATGTAAAAACTAAAACGAATTGTACCTTGTAGCTCGTTCTGGGTAGTCATCAGGGTTATTCCGGGGTCATAAAGGAGGCAGCCCACATTGGAGTCTATTAAACGAGTAAGGTTTTTGGACATGATCACTAAATTCCCTTTCCTTCTAGCTTATCATTGAGAGTTATGCTTTGGGAAGTGAGTCATTAGGTTTGCAGAGTAATTCTTTGGGAAATGAGTCATTAGGTTTGCATCTTTGATGAATTGATTTCGAGAAAGTACTTCTGTTTTTGGAAGTCTGTAGAAATTCAGATGCTGCATTCTCCTTGCAGTAGTTCACTGCATCTTACTCATTGAATAACTTTATTATGTAGGAGAGTAAGGAG
Source organism: Ctenodactylus gundi (assembly GCA_004027205.1). NCBI lineage: Eukaryota > Metazoa > Chordata > Mammalia > Rodentia > Ctenodactylidae > Ctenodactylus > Ctenodactylus gundi. Next base: position 256,297 of record PVKB01002299.1, read on the forward strand.
TGGCTGTGTTACGGAAAGATTCGCACCAGAGTTTAGATTCGTGGCTGTGAACTAAGTCCGTCCTGATGCTTCTCTGCAGTCATATCGTTGGCCCCTTCCCTCCCAGTCTCTTCACTCTCACTCCTCATTCTTACTTCATGTCCTCTTTTAAACCAGCAGGGTATCCCCCCAATTTACACTCAGAGGACACTCATACTTCCCATTTTATCGAAAACACTGGAGGTATCAGAAGAGAATATGCACGGACTCCTGCCATGGATGCCCCCCTCCCAGAATGCATACTTCCTGTAGTCATTTTTTATTATCTGAAGAACTAACCGCACCGCTCTCAAAGTCAACCCTCCCAGGACCACCAGGTCCCACCTTTCTCCTTTACTCAGCTGTTGCTGGCTTTTTCACATTACCGTACTATTGTGCCATTATTTCTTCAGTCGCAACCAAAAATAAAGAAAAAGAAAGAAAAACTTCCAAGGAGCCTTTGAAATTACTCTCCCTGCATTTGTTAATTTATTTCTGTGCTCCCTCTTATGCCAGATATTCTAGAAAGAGTTATCTATAATTGTCTCTCATTTCTTACTTTCTCTCACATTTTCTCCTAGTAAGTAAGCTTTTTTCCCTACGGGGCACCTCTGCTGCCCTGTTCAAGAGTTCCGGTTCCTCTTGTTTCTTGGCCCACGGTCAGTTGTCAGCCTCCTTACTGCTTGTCAGCTGCAATGCATGAAATCGGTCAGATTCTTTCCTTTGGAATCTTTTTGTCTTTTGGCATGCAGTAATGTTACATCCTCCTGTTACTGGTCCCACCTTCGCTGTTTCTCCCTCATCTCTAGAACCCACTCCCAGTGGAGTGGCTCAGTTCTTAGACCTCTTCTCTGTTCCTCTGGTCCTCTTACCCGGTGATTTCTTCCAGTTTCAGCTGTATCTTGATTGTAACATGCTTTCTTTCATCTCTGAATCTGAGGTGGTTAAGGTAATGGTCTCCGGTGGTATTCAGGAGATTTCACCACTAATGGAACATAATGAGCTTGGAGGTTCATGATAATGTGTATTACAGACAGAAGTGAATAGAGACCCTAGGGAAAATATTGTAGTAGAAGTAGTGTTGTAATCTGGAAGACAATGAAATGATTACTCTGAGAAAAATACTATGGAAAATTCCTTACACTACTGTGTAATAAATACACTATTCTGTATTATTTGTTGTCTTTTGTATATTTTCTATCAGTGATTGAGATACAGTGTCAGTGGATAATCCACAAATGCTTGTTGAGTGAGTAATTAGTCTCTATCTGAAGGTTAATTTCTATTTCCTCAGCTAAATATTATCAGACTCTTTCATGTTATATAATTGAGTTTTGTGATATTATGTTGATGTTACAGGAAAAGACTAGCAATAAAGAATACAAAGAAAGCTATTGAATGATTTTGACATTTATAGTATGTTAGATCTATCTTTGAATTTAGATTGATTGTTCACATCTACATGCTTTGTGAGAGTTCCTCATATTGTAAAGAAGTGCCTTGAGAACTTTAGGTTATTTTGAAAAGGATGAAACCACAGTAAGCATTCTTTTGGAATTTCTGTAAGAACAGTTCATTGAGAAGGATGTGAGGATAGGTAAAGCTAACATTAATAAAACTAGTTTTTCAGCTTTATTTGGAACTGAGTTTAAAGCTTGAAGTATAGTTTTAATAAATCATAATGATTAAATCTTTCTGTTTTTGAAGGTGAATTTGATATTTGAGAATAGTTCAATATCCTTTAGGTTTATGTATTTAGTTCATGAACAAAGTTCTTTTCTTAAACTATTATTAAATGAGACCCAGCAATTTTGGTGTGGTTTGCAAACCTGGTGTGATTGCAGTTATAAAGATGGCATTTCAGACATAGTCTCCGTGGTGAAAACCTTTCCGGAGTTAAATCATAGCCTCTCTCCAAGATAGCCACTTTGAAAAGCAACATTGAATGTATGCATTTGTTAGAAATTAGTGCTGTTATTTTATATTTAAGATAACCTATTCCTTGTCTATATTATTATTACATGGATATTATCTTATGTGATTATGCTTATATTTCATACAGCTTTTTACCATTCATGAAACGAATACTTCTCAAATTTAGGTAAATGGGTCTCAAGTTTTGGTAAATATTTAATTGTGTGTCCATTGGCTTTTCTTTACTCATCCCATTCCTTGTAAGAGTACAAGGGAGTAGAGGAGGTAGAGTCTTTAGTAGAGCTCCATTGGGGAGGTAAGGACAGTACCTCAAATTAGTTTACTGTGACATGACTTTTAAAACCAATAAATAGGGTAGATGAAACAGTGAAGCAGGTTACTCAGTGTGAGTAAAGCCGGAAATAAAAAGGCTAGGGCTGAGATCTTGTGGAAAATTTATAAGGAGGAGTATGTGGAGATGCTGAATGGAAACAGACCTCACGCAGTGTGGGGCTAGTTAGAATGGGAGCTCGGAGGTCAGATTTCCTGGGCTATTTTCACTGTCTGATTTCCTAGTTCTGCGATGGAGGACAAGTTATTTAACACTGATAGAAGCCTCAGTTTTCTTATCAGTAAATAAGAACAATATATTTTACCTCTTAGGGTTTGTATGGAGCTTCCTTTTAGTGTGTTGGTTTGCACATAGTTAGCATTTGTAAAAACATGCTAGTGATGACGACGATGATGATGATGACAACGGTTACAACATTCTGCTGATAATTGTCTTAGTCTGCAACTTCTTCCTTTCTTTGAAATCACATTATTTCATTTATTCCATTATTACTAACCTGTCTTCCACCCAGATTGCCTCCTTTAGTCTTGTGTAGCCCAGAAAATGGCTAGAGATTCGCATGGTCTTCGACTTCTTTGCCCCTTAGTCCTCATGTTCAGCAGTGCATTGGCAAGTTTTTTTTTTTTTTTTTTTTTTTTTTTTTTTTTTTTTTTTTTTTTTTTTTTTTTTTTTTTTTTTCCTTTTACTCCTTTTTTTGAGGCCAGGTCTCATCTCATTTTGTGGCCCAGGCTGGTCCTGAACTCACTGGTATAACCCAGACTGGCCTTGGACTCAGAATAGTCTGCCTGCCTCAGCCTCCTGAGTGCTGGGATTGAAGGCGTGCACCACCATGCCCAGCTTTATGTGGTGCTGGGGAATCAAACTCAGGCCAAGCACTTTAAGCACTGTGCCATTCCTCTAGCCCCTGGCAAGTCTTTAACTTTGCCTCAAGATTGCATCTTGCTGTGACTCCGTAGTGCCCAGGCCATTGCCTTCTGTCTGGTCTCCTGGCTTCCTGCTTTACTTACTCTCTTTCCCAGCTTATTCTCCATGGAACATCGTTAGTTACTTTTGTGAGTACGCGTCAGAACACAGTGCAGTGCTCCCATGCGTACAGCCCAAAGTCTTACTTCCTCGTGCTGTCCAAGCCGCGTGTGATCCGTCACTTGCCACTCTCTTGTACTCACTGTCTTTCAGCCACAGTGTCCTTTTGCTATTCCTTAGACTCATCACACGCATTCCTTTCCATGCTTTTTCTCCAGCTATTCTCTGTTGTGGCTCTTCTGTCCTTTCAGTCTTGAATGTCAGCATAAATATTACGTCTTCAGCCAGATCATACCTAAATTACCCAGTCTAATATAACCATCCGCTCATGTCCTGTCATGTCAACCTGTTGTACTTCTCTGCACAGAATTCACATATCCAGAAAAAATTAGGTTTTCATTATATTCACGTCTTTGTGTTAGATATGTGTTTGTTAACTTGCACATTAATATTTGTGGGATGAGTACGTTCAAAAAAATGTTTGTTTTCAGAGTCTGCTTCCATACGTAATTTTATTGGGTATAGCTGGTCATGTTCATAGAGAAACAGTTTGTCTTTAGGAGTAGCTTTGTCATATCTTATGATGACCTAGGAAAGATAATTAACATTTTTAGTTACATGATTTGGATATAATTATTTTTGTGTTGGATAATATAGCTTATGGTGATCAAATACATCTAATATTACATTTAATTATATATTTAGTTATAATTGTTTATGCATTTCTTATGCTATGAATTTCTCTTTGATAAAAGTCTAGTTTTATTGTTTAATGACATTGATTAAACTGATTTAAGTCTTGTGACACATGGGAATCTAGAAATAGGTTGCTTTTGAGATAAAGAAATTTTAAGGGGATATTCTTTCAAATGAGAAGTACAAATAAGTAAATTAGGCCTTGCTGGCATGTTTTGGTGGTGTTTGTGTTATTTTTTTGTTTTTGTTTTTATTGTGGTCCACAGGAAAGACTGTACGAGAGTTACGTTAGATAATATCAGAAAGGATAGTCTGGTTTGTATAGTTGGAAGATGCATAGTGTCTTTTAGAAGATAAAAGGGAACAGCATGAGCTTTATTTCTAAATAAAAATGAAGGGCATTTCAAAATTATTATTGAATTTTATAAAAACTCAACGTTATAAACGTCAGATAATTTATCAACTTACATAAGTGGTAAAATAAAAATCACCAGTAAGCGATGAATGTTCAGTTAACAACAAAAGTCTAGTTAATGGTGTTAAATGTTGTGATTAATACTGGGCTGTATATTAGCTCATTGATAACAGTACCTCTAAGAACCATCAGGACATGATTTTTTTCCCTGGAGAGTCGGTTGAGTCCATGCTGTGACTCTTCTAATTTCCCCAGAGAGAATTATCATCACACTGATTGCCTGAATTAACTTACTGCTCAGAAAATGTCCTTGCCTTCAGATTTTAAAGCAAATTAAGGTAATTAATTCAGTGCTAGAAAATTATTAATTGTTTTAGGGGTTTGCACCTGTGAGAATAAGAACCAGTGCCATGTAAAATGGATTTTGTTTTGAAATAAATATGTGAAGGAATCACGGTGTAAAGAGACTGACATGTGCAAGTTCTCAGTTCCTGTAGCAGCATCTGGTTTTATGGGACTAGAGGGCATTCAGGTCAACAAGAGGTTTATTAATAAGAACTCAAAACATTTAAGGTAGTACCTAAAGCTTCATTTCACTTAGTTGCCGTATATGATTTCGACGATGTTTCTGAGACCTCAGACTGCTTCTTTTATATATACTGTTAGTATATGTTTATAGACCTTGATATCCCAAAAGCCTAAGCCTAATAATTTACCACAAAAATGTCATATATGTGCTTCTAAGATGAGTGTTTTTTGTGCCCATTAAGTGAGGAATTAGAAATGCTTAATAATGGATAATTAAAAGCAATGTTTATAAACAGTGTAAGCATATGTTTATATCATTAATTTCAGTTACAATTTGAGATTTCTTTTAAATGAGTGTTTGAAAATATTAACAAGGAATGTGCAACAGTCGCTCTTTAGTAATTTTTGAAGATACTGTGGCTGAAATAGCTGTGCTGTCTCCCAGTTTTCATTTGTCCTGAAGAGTTTGGTTTCAGACTCCCTGGCTTTCTGGTCACAGAACAGTCATTCGTTGTTCAGTTTGTGATTTTTAACATCAAGTGTCTTCCAGCCAGACAGCCTGATTGCTTCCAGAAGTGTTTTCTGTATTAAATAGTCCCTTCTAATAATTATTAAAAGGACTTTAGATAGAATGGCTTCAGTTGGATTTACTGTATTGTCTTCCAAGTCGTCTTCTAACCAGGAGGTTAGGTTTGTTTTCATTCATGAATCAGGAAGATAATCTGCATGTTAAATGGAATATCCCAGTTGGAGTATAGAGCTCAGCATTGGGTGATACTTGAAACTCCTTTGAAGTATGCTATTGACATTGTGAGCTCTAGCCACAGAAAGAGAGACAGCTGTGGCCCAAGGAAAGAACTAGGCCCAAGAACTGGGAAAGAACTGTGGCCCAAAGAAAGACAGAGACTTAGTCTCGGAAACCAGAGGTCACTGAGAAGGAGCTACAAATTTAAGAGCCCTGTCGTGAGAACAAGGCTGGAGAGCTGTCACTGCTGACTCTCTTGGGGAAGGAGAAGTCTTCTGTTTTATGGAGTGCCTGCAGAGTGCTTGGCTTCCTCCCACCTGCTTCGTACTCGCTATCTTGCTTGGGCACAATTTTTTTGAGGTAGGTGTGCCCCACATTTGCAGAAGTAGAAAACAGGTTTGTGAAGCTTACCCCGCTTGGAAGGATTTTCAGCATGAGGATTTGAATCCAGACCTGGCCGACTCCAGAATCTGCCTGTGTTTTTTGGGCTCTGTGGCAGTGCAGTGGATTCTTTCATTAAAAAAAAAAAAAAAAAACCCAAAAAACAAACAAACAAAAAAAAATTACACCTATGTCAGGCTGGGAAACAAGATTGATTTTTGAAGTACAGTGTTAGGTGCTTGTGTCACTCTCATAGAGATTATTACTAAACTTTGATTGCTAATAGTGTTAAAGGAAATTCTTTGAATTTACCTGTTGGGGATTGTTGGAAGCAGAGGCAGTGGCCTTGCAGGTCTGATATTCTTTCCATTACACTCTCTTGTTAACATACCAGATTGTAACTAGAGCCCATCCTTAGTTACTCTCGTACATTATGTACTTGCAGCCTTTTACACTTTTTCAATTTTCTCGTATACATTCACATAGTTGGTAGACACTGACTTTCTCCTTCATGGCATGTAGGTACAAAGCTGAAAAGCACCTTGCTCTCTTTCCTGTGAGTGTATTCAGTGTGGAGAGGGAGAAACACGTGTATATAAATAAATAAATAAAAGTCAGCTTGGTCTAGTACCTAGCATAGAGCATCTCTATAGCGCTGAATGGCTGTCATCAGTTGCTATAGAAGGCCTGCGAACCAGTTAAGTAAAGCTGACCACGTGCGCAGAAGACAATTCCTTAGAAATGCTGACGGTGGAGGAGCGGCTCTCAAGGATGAGACGTGGTTTGCCACATGTGAAAAAAGTTCTCTAGAGGCACGGGAATGTGCAGAGGCCATGTGATGGCAAGGCCAGTGATCATGGCATGCTTGGTAGTGCGTGGTGCTCCTGGCAAATAGGGCATGGCTAGCTTAAAAAGTTGATTTTAAAAGTCTTAGGCTGAAGATACGGTATAATTATCTAGGTTTTATAATAGAAGAAAAATGTAGAGTTTTATTTTCATAAAACTTAAAAGATGTTGTAAGTGACTCATTTCAATCAAAAGCCCCTTTTGTGCAGCTTAGAACAATACTTTAGGTCCCTACGGAACAACAAGAATCCGAGGCTCAGTTCACATTCAAATGGAGACCAGTAAAAAGCTAATAAAAATGATTTCATTTGGCTTATATTTTGTACTGATTTGAATCTTATTTTTTTCTGAATTATTTTGTTCTCAGTGTAACTCAAGATGCTAAACCAAAAAATAAATATGAGGATTGAACACCTTTCAAGAATGTTGCTGCTTTGACAGCAAGAGAAAATAAAGAGTTTGGGCTGTAAGCATGGAAGCACTGTACTGTGTTGTGATGCATATTTTATAAAGATAACTAATGATGTTCCGTGGAGAAGGAGCTGGGAAGGAGAGTAAGTAAAGGCAGAAGCCAGGAGACCCGATAGAAGCAGTGGACTTGGCCCTAAGGAGTTACAGCAAGATCCAATCTTGAGGCAAAGTTAAAGATTTGCCATTGTTTAGAGGAGTGGCGCAGCGCTCGAAATGTTTGCCCTGCAAGCTCAAGCCTCTGAGTGTGATTCCCCAGCACCACTTAAAGCTGGGCATGGTGGCACACGCCTGTAATCCCAGCACTTAGGAGGCTGAGACAGGCAGATTGTCCTGAGTCCAAGGCCAGTCTGGGCTACACTGGTTACTTCAGGACCAGCCTGGGCTACAGAATAAGACTCAGTCTCAAAAAAAGGAATGAAAGGAAAAAGAAAAATAAACTTGCCAATGCACTGCTAAACATGAGGAGTAGGGCAAAGTAGTCGAAGACCACGTGAATCTCTAGCCATTTTGTGGGCTACACACGACTAAAGGAGAGGCAATTTGGGTGGAAGACAGGTTAGTAATAATGGAATAAATGAAGTAATGTGCTGTCAAAGAAAGGAAGAAGTTGCAGACTAAGACCCCATTCAAGAAAGAGGATAGAACTCTTTTCTGAAAGTAGTGTTTGAGTAGAACTCATTTGATGGTACCATCTTTTATTTAATGCACTTAACACAGTGCTATCTCCAGTGGGATGTGACTCACCAATATGAAGTATGGCATTGACTACAATATCATATAATCACTACTGAAGTATATATATATTACCTGCCTGGTGATCTCCTAAAGGAGACCTCATCTTCCACAAGCTTATTTTTATACAAATTACGGTGTGGCAAAGAGACCCAAGGGTAGCTGGAGATGTACAGCTATGCTCCTTCTCGTGTCAGCTCTCCGCATCTTCACGGGGTGACAGGACATGGGAGCAGATGAGACAAGCTGTCACTCACCCACACTGCCCTTTGAAGAAAGGCCATGGGGGGAGAAAGGTGCCGCAAATGGGCTGTGAAGTTTACATACACTGCCCACTGTTAAACAGATTACGTCTAATGAAGTGTCTAATGCTCAGGCCATATCAGCCTAATCCTTGGTGGCAGTTCATCCCTCAACTGCCAAAAAACACCACCCTCTGGCCCTCTCTCGCCACTCTGGCCGCCAAGCACAGGGAGGTGCCCAGTCTTAATAAACCAAGACAGTGTGTGATCTGACATGCAAATGTAGGTCATTGCATATGTAAATGTGTGATTACAAACCTGCATGCCAAAACACATTAGTGAGACTTTGCTCTCAGCATGCGGTTGTCACACTGCCTTAGCGATTCACGCTAATATTTGTCAAGTTATTGTGCAGACAGAAGATAGGATTCCCAGTCAGATTCAAAGTATGTGGATTATGGGATGCAGTTCCTAATGATGAAGCTGTGTTTTACTGTTGAAATTGACAAGTCTTCATCAAGGGAAAGAATGGCCCAAATGTGTATGAGAGAAGGAGGAATTCCACCTTTAAGACGTTACTGATGCCAGAATGTCAGCATTAGAATGTCTTAGAAAAACGTGCAATTAAAAAACTGTAAAACTTTTAAAGTTTAAAGATTTAAAAATATTCCCATTTATTGAATATATCTGAGAAGTGGTCCTTTATGAATTTCCTTTACCAAATATATGCTGTTTTGTCATAGTGACACCTGATTCTAAATGAACTACATAACAAATTATATTCTTTGTATCTTCCTAATGTAGTATTTTTCTTTAATGTGTTTCTCCTTTTAAATTTTTATTTTTACTCAGAGAACTTGAAATAGAAAATCTGCATTATCATGAGGTGGAGTCTCAGTGTTGGGTTATGTTTAGGTGACTTTGCTTAGTAACCATGTCAGTATAGGATAGACTGTGTTTGAGAATTAGCTAGACATAGGTTTGGTTGGGCTTGGCATTATGAAGTTGGCATGAAAATATAAGGAGAGCTGTATAATATTCTATATTATAAAGCCTGTGAAGCTGCAGGCACCAAAATGGGACCTTTTAGCAGGATTATAGTTGTTATCATTATTGTCAAAACAGGTACCTGTCAGTTCTTTAACATTAAATTTGCACATTTTTTTCATTATGGTATTTCAGTACTGTAAAAGCCAAACTGTTACAGTTTTAAATAGTAATTTGGGCTTTCAGAAGAAAAAGTTGGATAACAGATTATTGTTCAAATTTCATAGCTTAATTTTTAGTTTTTGTTAGCATGCTATAACAAAATTAATGATGTGACTATGGTTGTCTTAATGTCAGCTACTGCCCATATTTTCAAAAGCACCTTTTGCATAAGTCTGGAATATGGGGACATTAGCTTTAAGAAAAATGTATCTGATGACTTAAGATTTCAACTCGTCCATTAGTTAACAGGTTTCATTAAGTGAATATATGTACATAAATACATACATACATATATACACATATGTGTATATCTCTGTGTGTATATGTATATACATATACCCATACATACATAACTATCTATATATCTACATATTTCTATATCTATGTATGTGTATCTCGTTTCAACTCAGAGATTCTTTTAAAAAGAAAATAATCAGGGAAATGCTAGATTTGATTGGACTAGTATATAGTTCTTGCCTAAAATTTATAAATCTTCCTTATCTTGTGCCATGTACTTCTTTCTTGGTTTATTATATTTTTAGCCTTTCTTATTTCACATATTATGTACATGTTTCATATATGCTTCATTATTCCTTCCCCCACTATAATGTAAGTTCCCCAGGTACAGGAGTAATTGTCTGTGTAGTTTGCTGCTATATCCCCAGTATATAGAACAGTGCCTGGTATGCACAGTTATTCAATAAATGTTTGTTGGATGAATGTGAGCTTATCGTGGTGCCACCTATGTAGTGAAATTGATCAGTGATTGTGTGTATATTGTGTAATTGAAAAATTTTGACTTTTTTTCTTTTTTGTTTTCTTTCAGAAGGCCTTACGACCAGACATGGGCTACAATACATTAGCCAACTTTCGAATAGAAAAGAAAATTGGTCGTGGACAATTTAGTGAAGTCTATAGAGCAGCCTGTCTCTTGAATGGAGTACCAGTAGCTTTAAAAAAAGTGCAGGTAAGATGATTTTAATTACATAAAACAGTGTCAAAGAAAGTATTTCTGGATTGATTGGGTAATAATAGCTTTAACTTGAAATTTCTGGGAAAGAATGAAAATTTTATATCTTAAAAGCTAGAAAGTTGGGCCAGAGGAATGGCTCAGTCAAGCACTTAAGTATAGGAGTTCGATTCCTCAGCACCACATAAGCCAGGCGTCGTGGCGCACGCCTGTAATCCCAACACTCAGGAGGCTGAGACATCAGGATTGCTGTGAGTCCAAGGCCAGCCTCGCTCCATAGTGAGTTCATGACCAACCTGGGCTACTGAGCAAGAGCCTGTCTCGAAAAAAAAAAAAGTTTGAAAGTAGAAATTAACTTTTATATTATCAATAATTTCAGGCTTTCAGATTTTTTTTTTTTTTTTTTACCAGTGTCTAGCAGTGACTGGAATGATCCTAGAAAAACTTCCACTACTTTAGATTTTAAGAGGCAAATTTGAGTTGTCACTGTTACTTCTAAGCAGAAATTTAACTGGACACTCAATCCTCAGCTGAGGTTCCGTAGGTTCTGAACCTAGGCATCATGATGGGAAATTAGATTCTCCATATGTGTTGTCGGAAGTTAATAAATGTTACTGAAATTACCTTAGCAATTAAGTGGAGGTTGAAATGAACTTTATGTACTTGGGGAAAATAAATGAGGTAAATAGGTGATTACATCTGATCTAAAATAAAATCTTCATGTTGTATTGACATCATTATGGAATCAGTTTTGATCTCAGTCTAGATGCTTTTCAATCTTTTCTCAAATGCATTGTCTTAAATCATGTATCTGCCCTCCCCCAACCTCCACCTCTCATGCTAGAGATTGAACAGAGTCTTTACACTAAGGTGTATCCCCAGTCTGGTTTTTTGTTTGTTTGTTTATTTGTTTAATTTTGGTACTGACCTCACTAAATTACTAGATTGCCCAGGCTGGACTCAAACTTGAGATCCTCTTTCCAAGTCCTTCTGTAATTTATTTTCTAGTCCCACTGAAAAAGAGGCCTCCCTTGTCCGAGCCCTGCCTAGTTTCATTTAGTCAACAAGGTCATCTGGCCTAGAAAATATCTGTCTTTCTGCCTTAGAGTGTGTACAACACCATAGAGTTTTCCTTCTCTTTTTAAATCAAGATAATTACTATTCACCCTGTCTAAGTCTGTTTGCTGTAGAAGTATAATAGCTTTTCTCCACAGAGATCTCCAAAATCTAAATTTCTTAAGTTCTCAAAGTAGTCAATATACTTACAAAAGCCATTACAGAGAGTTGTCATTTATATATTTAAAATAAAATAGTAAATAGTTTTGAAAGATTTTATAAAGTACATGTGTTAGACATAAGCAGTAAAAGAGATCCTCTCATATTTACAACCCAGTTTAAGAAACACAGTTTTTTTTTTTTTTCCCTGTACTCAATATTGAACTCTGACCCTAAGGTCTTCACATTGAGCTATATCCTCAACTGTTTTTTAATTTTTTTGAGATAGGGATTTTAGTCACTTAGGTTACTCAGGCTGGTCTTGAACTTGGTGACCCTTCTGCTTCAGCCTCCCATAGTGCTGGGATTACCAGTGTGTACTACCACACAGAGCTTCTAAAAATACTTTGGTTTTGTGTCTGCCAGTTTAAGAGATGACCACATCCTGAGTGTAATTTTTTATAATTCTTTTATTTTTCTTTATAATTTTTCTGTATCTATATGAATTTCCAAAATAAAATCTATTTTTAGTGAAGTGTGTATGTATTTGCTTTTTTCATACAGCATTATATTTGAGCAATTAATCCATGTTTTTCCGTGTGACTGGAGTTCAACATTTCTGTTGGCACGCAGAATTCAGTTATTCTTGTTGGTTGCTATATGTGTTTAGAGTTCTTGACTTTTATCAGCAGTGCTTTCGTGGTATTCTTATATATATACACATGAAAATTTCTTTCTCTTCAGTGCCTAAACATGAAGATGATGAGCCACAGAACATGTGCATGTAACACAAAATAATCCAAGTTGTTTTCAAGGTTTCCTAAAGTGTAGTTCTTAAGAACCCAGATATGAATTGCAGTCTTTTCTAATGTGTAATTTAGAGCTTAAGAAAACACAATATAGAATGCAAATATTAGTATTGTGAAAGAGCTAGTTTTTTAGAATGATTGTTCCCTTAGAGAAGAACTCTTTGAATTTATTAAAGAATGTGTTAGCTTTCTACTATGTATGTCAGTAATTGAAGGAAGTAAACTAGTGATATTATGTTTACCTCCCAGAGGGAAAAGAATCTGTCTAAAACAATTATATACTCAGCCCTATGGCATGGATTCCTGATCTATGTAAGAGTTCACAGAATGGAGATGTCAGTTGAGCCATTGATTTGGTGGAATTGGAACTTAAGCCAGGTTATAAATGCAAGATTAAATTGTGGAGAGTGTTGGAACCAGGCAGAAGAACTTGAACAGTAGGCAAGAAGTATTTACTGTAGATTCTTGGATAGGATAATAATCATGATATTTTATTATTTTCAAAATAAATGTACAAATCCAGCTGACAGAATGCCTTTTCTTGCCAGATACAGCCAAGAATGGAGACTCTATTGAAAAATCCATTTGGCTAAATTCTCTGGCCTTCTTGGCTCCAACTTCCAGCATTTCACTTATTCTGAATGTGGAAAGAGACCTCTGTTTCTAGTGATTATTGTTATTTTTAATTATAGAACCTTATCATTAGAAGTAGAAAAGGAAGGATGGAAGAAAGGAAAGAATGAAGGAAGGGAGGAAGGAATGGAAAGAACAAAAGCTCTTCTAGGTCTCTGGTAGTTTCATCTGCATTGTTTCTGTTTGCCTTTACTTTTCTTTTAATTGATTAAAAGTTTGAAGAGGAATGAGTTAATTTTCATGGAGATGCATTTCCGTTCAGTCTTAGTTAGGTGTCCCCTCTGGATTCTCCCATTTTTATAGTTACAAGCCTCAAATTGTTGTGCAGGTTTGGGATGTAGTTCAGTGGTAGAGAGATTGCCTAGCATGTATTAAGCCCATTGTTTGGTCCCCAGCACTGCAAACAAACCCCTTATGTGACTTTACGTATTACTGTGGGTGATGGCACATGACTGTGATCTCAGCACTATTATTTGATGTCAGTATCAAATTGTCCTTATCACAGTTTCGTAGGTTGGTCAAATTATAACGTAGATGCTCTGTGCCATCTCTGTTGTCTTGCCAGTCTCTGGCCATGATTGATCTTCACCACGTATTTCTTTCTTTTTCTCTTCACATGCAATCGTTGTTTCAGGTCCTGTAAACAGGAGAGCCTAGATTATTTCTTAATGTGTTTACTTTTCTTTGTAAATGTATACACTCTTATACTTTTTACTTGAACGTAATCTAACCACTGTTTGAAGAGAAAAATCCCCATACAATTATGGTTTTACTTGGAGTGCATGTAAAGAACTCTTACTTTGAATAAAAACTGCTACAACCCTTAATCATTCATGCTGAACAGCTAATGCCAGTACCTGTTAGATCTGTGCTGTCCAGTGTACTTTGCTGCCTGTAACTGTCCTAGCTCACTTGACCTAACTCTGCTTGTGCCCTATATGAGATTTTTTCTTCTGCTTCTTTTGTGATTTTTTTTTTTTTAATTATACCACCTGTCCCTTCTCTTCCATTGGCCTTCCTTTCTGGTCTAGTCCTAGTCATCAGCAGTTCGCTGTCTGACTTATCTTTGTGTAGGATCTGTTGCTTCTACACCTTTTTTTTTTTTAACCTTGCATCTCATTTATTTTCTGTGCTTACATGATCTCAATCTTCCCACCTCTCTAGATGTACTTTTTATTTTTAATAAGTTTTTTCCTTTTCCTATATCATATGTGGCACTTTTCACTATTATAAATTTAGATTTTCTTTTGTCCCTTCTACCTGTTCTCATTTATGGCCTCTAGTGTTTCTCTGTGAACGTTCCTCTGATAATTTTTAACTTTTTAGAGTTTAATCCCAGTCTTGACTAAACTTTGCTGAGCTCTAAGCACTAGTAAAATATTAACAAAAGGTTAATTTAATTTTAAAGAAGCCCATTGAATAGAGTTTACTGATGGTCTAAAAGTGTACTACCATAGTCTAGCCTGTTGAGTTAAAAGCCATCCCTTGAAAACCAAGATTTTTAAATTGTCAGAGAATAATTGTTGACACAGGCAGGTATCTACAGAGTGTCCCAAAGGTTGCCAGACACACAGAATACTAAATTATAAAATATAGTATGTTTACTCACAATTTAACAATCATCACTACAATATTTGAGATAAACTAATGCTATGAGAATAAAATTGCAAGAAGTAACTCAATATATATGAGTTTCCAAAGTTGCCATATGTAAGAACAACAAATTTTAGGATACTTTGTAGTTTCCTACCATATTTTCTAGGGTCTTAGGAAATCCAAGAGAAAGAAATTTAGGTCTGTCTTTTAATTTCTGTTTGAAACATGTTAATGCATTAGGATGAGAGAAGGAAGGTTGACAGAAACGAAGTACTAGGTGTTAGAGAAAGAAAGGTTCCTGGCACTGGGTTAGCCCTCTTCTTGGACTCACTTTGTTCCTGGTCTATCTCCCTGCCTCCTCCAAATTCACTCTATAATGCCGTTGCATTTAGGGAGAAAAGGGCTGCTGGTGAAGACTTAAGTATTTCATATTATTTTGTTTGCTGTAGTTTCTGTCTGGAGAAGCAGTAGACTTGTGCCATGGCTTTCTAACCCCCTTATTCATCTGCTACCCTTTCATATAAGAGAGAGGCTTTGAGAGGGGAAGCCTTCGCCTACCAATCAACCAGAAGGAATCAGCAGTCTGCAGGCTGATAGTAAAACTGGCTTAGGAAAAGGAGACAGAAGACTCTTGGCTTCCTCTCTTCCCTCTAAGAAAGGTTGAGGAGGGTTTGTGCCGACATTGTGCAGGTTAAATAGGGGAATGGGAGAATTGTTTTAAGCAATTATGAAGTTACGTGGATGCTACAGACTTTAATCCCAGAACTGAGGGAGGAGGATTGCCCAGGAACATCTTAGCTAGACCTTATCTGAAAAATGAGAAGGGGCTGGGAGCTGCAGCTCAGTGCAAAGGTTCCGGATTTAATCCACAGCATCCAGAAGGAAGGAAGGAAGGGCAGCGGGGAGGGAGTGGCATGAATCCTTGGGAAAACAGCAACAGACGCATATTTGAGAGTGAGTGCTGTAGGGGAAGGAGCGAGGGTCTGCCCCAGGGACCATCAACAGCAGAAGTACTCCTTGGGGGGCTCAGCTCACATATGCTTCGCACTCTGTAAGTTGGTGAGGCCCAGGTGATACTCAGTGAAGCTTTCCACATATGCAAGGTGTATTTAAAAGGAGAAAAGTCATGCTCGCCACACTCTCTTACTAATGGACTTTAGTTTCTTTGATACGTTTATGGGCCTTTTCCTAACACTTTGACACATGCTTTTTAGAGACATTTCTATTAAGTTGAAAGACTCTTTCCTCTTTAACATAGCTAGTGTTAGTCTTTTCAGTCTTGTTAGGTGTGAGTAATTTTAGAAAAAAGGAGAAGAAAATGTTGGAAGAAAGATGGTACAGAATGAAAGAGAAAATATCAAGTATTTATCAGCCTCTGCTTGAATAATCACAGCTTGTAACTTTGCTCTTACCAAGTATAAATTAGCTTTAGGATCTGAAGAAACTTTGGCAGAGATGAAGACGTTGCTTTCTGAACATTTGCATATATATAAAATATTTTTACAAGGTTTTGATTTTTTTCTTTATCTGTATTATCTCGTCTTACATAATGAAATCATCAGACTGTCTGCTTTGAATTAATGCCTGGGAATAACTTCATCTGAAGATTGAGCATTTATTTTTGTTTTGACTTGTTGGTTAAGAGAAAAGGAAGATATGATACCCTTGAAATTCCAGTAAATGTATTTGTAAATATGTTTGGTTCCAGATTTAATTTGCCTTAAATGTGCCAGCAGTGCTTATTTTCCTATTGATTGAGGTATGACTGTTGTTACTAAAAATTCAGTTAAAGTCAAAGTTAATTTGTAATTGTAAATTAATTATAAATTGAATTAAAGATTTGTAGTTCTGTGTATAACCATTTTGTATTGATATTTTATATCTACTTAGGGTTTTCTAACATTCGTACATTCAGCTTATACTTATCTCTCTTATATATTTTTTCTTATTGTAGAGACATTACTAGGAGATGAGGTTACTGTGTGTCTCCAAATTTATGATTTTTCTTCACTTTAACACTGGTGCTTTCTCTGTCTTCTTAAACATTTTTTTTTCAGTATTGTCTTTACATCTACGTTACTAAAAGTACTTTTTCTTCCCATCACGTGGAGTTATCTCAAGTTCCTAGAGACTAGCAGTTTCTAACAGTGGCATCAGCATTCATGATTGGCAAGAATCAGTCATTTCTTTCCATGTTTTGTTTTTTAGGAACTAATGGTCTAAATGTGTATTTCGTACCTCTGATTATTAAACTCAAAAGTTCTGTGTTCATTACTGTTGTCATTGCTTACCATGTTACGCGGTAACAGCATCGTTTCACTGGCATCTGTCATTGTACAATATGGGAAATAACATTTAGTGGCTTTTTGTTTTGTGAAATCACTCATTATAAAGAAAGCTTGTTCCTGTAAGTGAAGAACCTTTGAAAATAAAAATCTGAAAGGATTACACTTTTCTGCTTGGATAATTCAAACATTCATGTCTCTAAAAGCCATACCCCACAATTCCATCCTTGAAAAAATTTCCTATCACTGGATGAGCTGCACTTACTATGCTGCAAAGTAATTATTTGTGTCCAGTCTACATTCTGTGCTTGACAGTGTACATATTGAAGGACTACAGGCATGCTTTGTTTACATATGTAATAATCCATTATGATAGTATTCAGACTCACTTCATAAATGATAGAAAATGTAGACATGAACAATTTTGTCTGTATACTGGATTGAGTTATACATGTCAGTTGTCTCTGTGTAGAGTAAAACTCTGATCCTTTTGGAAAGAATTTTAATGTGTAAAGTTTTTCTTTTGATCAGCATTGTATAAGCTTTAACGCTAATAGTTAGGTTCTGTTGCCCCACCCCCTTTTTGTCTCAGTTGTTGGTATCCATTTAAGTCCAAGCTATTACCTACTTTATACCAAATTCTGACACATACAGCAGCTTGATGCCCCTCCACCCCCAAGTTGTCCTAGATATTTTTTGTAGTTACTTGCCAGTCAGAGGCTTTGGATTTCCTTTTCGTCATTCTTTCCTCTGTTCTGTTTTATTCCCTTTCACTGTTATGTTCTGAAATCGTGGTGAGTAGTTAGTGCATTTTCATTGTGGCTGAGATGTTTAGCATTACCACCAGTAGAAAAACGTTTCATCCTTAATTTGTGTACCAAAAAATACATTTCCATTTCTGTTATTTCAGTGGGAGAAACTTTGATGTCATCTAAATTTTTCAAATCTCAGCTCACCTTTAAAACTTAAAAAGTACAAAATTGATCCTTGAGGTAGTAAGACCAAAATAAGTTGAAGTCTGTGTGTAAATATGAAAATTGTTTTGCTGTGTTAGGTGAAAAGCACTATATTGATTTTTATGTACTGTTACTGTTCTTACTATCTAAAACCTCATGCATTTGTATATTAAGCAGGAGGGTCTGAACAAAAGCTAACATTTTTCATACAGTGTGTTTTTTATTTTGAAATTTTATTTAATACTGTCACATTGCTTTTTAAGGTTTTTTAGTAACATAATTGTACCTATTTTTGAGGTGCAGTGTGATACTTTGATGCATAAACACATAAAATGATCAAATCAATGTAATTAGCATTTCTCTAACCTCTATTTATCATTTCTTTGTTTTGAGAATCTTCAAACTCCAGTCTTGTCGTTCGGTACAATAACTGTACAGTAAATTGTTGTGTATCATGCTCACTCTAGCCTTCTGTAGAATAATAAATGTACTGCTTTTGTGTAGCTCTTCTTTGGTGCCCAATGTCCAGGCTCCCTCCGCCCTTTTGAACCTCTCTTGACAAATATTCTGCTCCCTGCTGCATTGATTTTTTTTTCTTTAAGAAAAAATTAGAACCTTGGTGATCTTTGAACATCAAAAATATGTGCAGCAAAAGTTGCATCTCACTATAAGCTATAATTACTTATTCTGTATTTACTTTTATGCTTGAGGTACCTGTTATTTCTTGCTGGTAGAACCCTATAATTCTCTCCAGCTTTAGTGTTACACATAGAATTTTTTTTTCAGGTTCCTGATATTACACCTAGCACACACATGTCTTAATGCTTATTAATTAGCTGGGTGTGTGTTAGACTTCATGGCAGCCAGAGTCAGTGAACAATGACTGTGTTGTTGATGTAATCTTCTTTAAATCCTATTTCTTTTTTTTTTTTAATTTAATTTTTTGAGACAGGGTCTTACTCTGTAATCCAGGGTGGTCCTGAACTCACTTGTGCTTCAGACTGTCATCAAACTCATGACGATCCTCCTTCCTCAGCTGAGTGCTAGGATTACAGGTGTGGGCTACCATGTTTGGCTTATTTGGTGATGATGAATCAAACCCAGGGCTATCCTGGTCCAGCCCCGTTTTGTCATTTCTGTTACTTACTAGTTTTATGAATCATTACAGTTTTACCTCTGTGAACCTCAGGTTGTATTTCCTTCTTGGAGCCAGTATTATCTATATTATAAGATGATGGTAGATAAATTCAACATGTGTCAAGAGGCCAGAACTCACTGCTAGGTGGTCAGTAATTTTTTTCCTTACTTTAAGTGTTTTACTTCTTTCAAGCAACATACCTCTTTTCCCCAGTAATTATTTGCTGTCAGAGTCAGAAAGATTTGATCAAGTTGTTGAATAAAAATGTCAGTAATTTTTTTCCCCGTGGCTAAGGTTTAATCAACTTGCGACATGGACTTTTTCAGGTTTTTTTTTTTTTTTTGCATACCTTCTTATTTTACTAAATGCAGTGTAGTTAGCATCTTCCAGTCACTATGCCCCAAGAAATTTTAAAACACAGATATATGGTATCTGTTCATTTATTGTGGAGGCATCTCTGCTTGATTTTTTAAAGGTGCAAAATTTTGTTTCCTGTCCCCTCAAAAAAATAATTTGCAACTTTTTGGGGTATTATACCATCGAGAATGCATATAGTATATTTACCCTTTAAAATGATTTTTTTCTCAAACAGACAGTGGTCCAGAGTATGAGTTCTAGTCTGCCCAGGTAACTCTGAAAATTAGTTCTGCTTGCTCCATTGATTTGCTGTGTGACCTTTTCTCAGTCTTATAAAATTTCTCCATCTGTAAAATATAGAAATATGAGATTTAGATTACACATTTCCTGTAAAACACTTGGTTTATATTAATTTTTGATAAATATTATTGTATTATTTTAATGATCATAACCTATGTTTTGTTTCTTTAAACTTAGACCTGATTTTCTCTTTTCTCATTTTTACTACTGACTGCCTTTGGAGGGACTAATAGAAGCTTGAATGGTAACATGAGATAATCTACAAATCTCTATAGTAAGCAGTTAATGCTAAAAATACTTCTTGTATATATAGAATTATATGTAGAGTTTGTAATGAACCGTGTTATAATCTTGTTGAATAATTCTGCATTCTATTTTTAGATATTTGATTTAATGGATGCCAAAGCACGTGCTGATTGCATTAAAGAAATAGATCTCCTCAAGGTAAGCAGTAAAATGAACATGTAGACAAAAGTTACCTATTGAAAAGTCACACAAATAAGCAAAATGATTAAGATTTTCAAGACATGATTGCCACTGTGACGTAAAAGAATGTCAGTGTATTGAAAAGTGCAGTTGCTTTGTAAATTTATTGTAAATTATCAAAACATTTGGTATGATGAGTTTTTTCAAATTAGGAAATAGATAGATGGTTATAAAACAAAAACAATCACTTTATTTAGCACTAAGTACTTTTAAATAGCATTTCTCATTTTGAAGTATGTAATTTTTAGCAATTGATAATAATTTTATTCTATCATTCTTACCACATCTATTTATATCCCTGCTGGATGTAGCAGTAGTTTAAACTATGTAAATATCTTTAATGAAGAATATTGGAATGAAGTTAGTTCATGCCTAGTTTTTCTTTCAATTACTTGTTTCTAAATTCACTAGATTAAAGGAAAATACTCTGACACATTATGATCTCTGCAGTATAAAAATGAAATACAGTAATCAAATTATTATTAAATTACAAAACTACAAGTAACTCTTTGGAATGTGTATAAGAAAAATTTTGATGCCTGGTTTGTTTATTCTCAGCAACTCAACCATCCAAATGTAATTAAATACTATGCATCATTCATTGAAGATAATGAACTAAATATAGTGTTGGAATTAGCAGATGCCGGTGATCTATCTCGAATGATAAAGGTAAGGTTTTATTTTTTGAAAATTTGTCTTAAGGTATCAGTTTTTCTCATTGAACTGTTTGTCAAATATATAGACATATTAGATACTTTAAAATTTCAAGTGCTTAGCATATGGTAGGTTCAAAGTGAATAGTAGGCAATAGTGGTGATAAGGATTCTGAAGCTGGTTTGCCTGATGATGTTCATACTAGTTACCTTAAATGTCTCAATATTCCAAAACCAACTTGGTAGTAGGCCAAAACACTTGTCTTCCATAAATGAAAGTGATAGTTTTGCAGCGCGGTTCCTCTAAGCAGACTGTTCTCCATCGCGTGCCCTGGGACACCAGGGAGAGGAGAGTGGAAAGAGGCTCTGGAGCAGCCTGGCTTGCCTCTGGGAGGGACCCACCAGAGAAGAGGGACTTTGAATACAAAACCTGACTTGGCCACTTAGAAGCTTCTTTCTTTCCCAGTGCCATCTTGTTTGGGTTTATATTCAGCTGCAGATAATTAAAACCCCAAAATAATGGTAATTTAAAAATAGCTTGTTATTTGAAAAATTCTCTGTGCTGTATTTTCTTGAAAACATATTAGAGCCTACTTAATGATTACGTAATAATTAAGAACTTAGAAGAATGCCACACTCTTAAGACTGTGTAAATGGCAACTCCTGCTGTTATTATTTTTATACATCTCTGTCACATAAATGTCTAGGACTAATAAAATACTTCTGATCTGTCAGATCTCAGGAAGTTAGCCAGTAGCTCTAGCTCTTCCAGTCACTCTTGGCTCCAGGAGACAGAGCATTGGCTCTCGTTTCTTGAAGCTCTCCCTGTACGTTACCTGCCACACATTTTCTGCTTTCTCCCCTTGAGCATAATATAGTCCCATGAGCTGGAATATAGTCTTCCTCCCACTGGCTGTCTACCCAGGTAAACTTCATTACAGCAGGAAAGAGTTGAACACTTGGAAGCAAACAAGACGAAACGAGAAAAACAAAGGCCGGTTCTTCAGAACTGCTCCATCAAGGGAGTCAGCCACTATCATTTGCATTTTGGCAGAGACTTAAAGACATGCAGAGGAGTGAAAATGTTATGGAAGGAAAAAAAGAAGACTTTATGCATGGCCTGATTGGAGGCTGCTGCAATGGAGAGTGCAGGTAGACGTTCTGGAAGTGAGGTGGGCATGCTAGTGAATGGTTAGGAGTACACATGTGCCTTCCTCTGCTTGGTCCTTGTTGGAAGCAGGGGAAAAAATGAAAACTGACAGTGTTGATTTAGAAATTGGCCACGTTGGGCAGATTGTTACAGAAGTTATTACTTAGCCTTCTTGATTGTCTCTGAAGATAATAGTTTGGCTTCTTCTAGTTCTGACTTAGAGCAGGCTGCCTACTTGTTTACTGGAGAGTATTGGTTTCCTGGACAGGTTATGACATGTTGTAAGTTAAAGGTTGTTTCTGTAAATGGCCTGGGTATTGTCAGTTTGTACATTAAATTTCTTAGTACATACTAAAGTGTAACAGTGATCTCTGCTCCATGATGTTTTAATAGTGTGTGTGTGTGTGTGTGTGTGTGTGTGTGTGTGTGTGTGTATATGTATAAAATGCTACTTTACATGTTTCTTGAACTTCACAAGGATTCTCAGAAGTAAATTTGATACTTGAAACAGTGTCATTGCTAGTAAACGATAAAATGGTGTCTTTGAAATTTTGTTTGGTAAAAAAAAAAAGCATGTTTTCCTTTACTGGTTTTTAAAGTATATCGCTTCTTTAAAAATCAAATGAAAGTCTTGACCTTCTCAGAAAAATGTTTGTGTACATCCCATTTACGTTTCATTGGAAAGCATTCAGAGATTTTCTGATCAAGATGTCCAGTAGTTCAAGAAATCTGCTCTTAAGTGTGGGTTTTGTATCAGGCACCTACATTCTCTTACCCTTAGTTTCTTCACCTGTAAAATGAGACCAGCCTACCAGTGTGCTTTTTACTTTATAAAGTCTTACATGCTTACCAGCCCAAATGCTATCAAGCTGGCTTTATTTATGTTGTCATGATTAGAGTGAGCAGTTTCAAATTAGTTATGTGATTGTATGTTTTAGGGACTTCCTACTGCTAGCTCAAACAGCCAACCACCAAGAAAAATACCTTTACAATTTAAAGAATAAAAATATCATAGTCATAATTTTAAAAAGAAATGCAAATACACAAATGCAAAGTTTTAAAAAGTAACTGTCTACTTTTTACAGATAGAAGTATACTATCCACATGAGAGAGTACCACAAATATACAATTTTTAGCTTAAACCTTTAGGTATGGGAGTTATTTTAGTATTTAAATAGTAAGAAGGAAAAAAGTTAACCTCTCAGTAAGATGGATTCAGAAAAACAGAATTTTGCATAGTACTGGGTAGTAACTCACTGTTAGAGAATTGATTAGCTGTACCCTTGGAATACCCTTGAGGTTTTGGACTAAAATTTGAAGTGCCTATAATGTAAAGGAGTATTTAGGAGGATATTTTGCTTCTTTTTTTCTTCCTTTTTTTTTTTCTTCTTGAGTAAAGGGTATTGGTTGATTCATAATATATTGTAAGCTTATATAGCAGCATATGTCCTTTGGTAACATACTCAAGTGACTTTCCCTTGGAGATTCAGAGACCATTGTTTCTCCCTCTTTAGAAGGCTTTATCTTACGAGCTTTTAATGATTGTGTCCTTTACTTTGAGTACTCTCTCAGCTTTGGCCTAGTCAGGGTGTAAGAACTGGGCTAGATTTCTTAGGTTCTTTAGAGCCCTTTTGAATCATATTGTTAAAACTGCCTCTTACAACAGTCTTTGGTATAGCAATTGTAATGGAAAGTTTGGTGTGAGTTAAGCAGGTTCACGTGAATATGCCTTCAGTTCCTAGCATATATTTGTATGTGTTTTGCAGTGTATTTTAGACCTGACCACCTAAATTCGTATTCAGGAATAATTTAAATCCCAGCACTTAAGAGGCTGAGGCAGGAAGATTACCATGAGTTCAAGGCCAGCCTGAACTACATAGTGAGTTCAGGACCATTCTGAATTATAGAATGGGACCTTGCCTCAATAATAATAATAATAATAATAATAATAATAATAATAATAATTTAATAACTTGGGAAGATCTGACCTGAAAATGTGTTTTTTCCTCATGTAGAACTGATTTAATGTTATGGCATTTTAGTCATACACATTGTTATCGCTTTTCTCTCCATGTCTTTATTTTTTTATTTTTTCCCCATTTTATTGATATGCATAAGTGCAAAATTTAAGGTTTACAATGAAGTTGAGCATTTTGTACACCTACGTATCTTGTCAAGGTGACAAGGACTTTCCCACTCTCCTTTTGTCTCTCTGCCTACCCACTCCTCCCTCCCTCCCCACCCTACCCCCCTGGTTCACTTTTTCATTTTAAGTTCCATGAGATAGTTGTGATCTGGGTTTCTCATATCAGAGAGACCATTCGATGTTTAACCTTCTGCTTCTGACTCACTTCGCTAACCATGATGTTCTCAAGTTTCTTCCATTTGCCTGCAAAAGCCTCCAAGCTGTTGGACTTAATTGATGCATAGTATTCCATTGTGTATAAATACCACAGTTTGTGTATCCATTGGTCTGTTGATGGGTATTTTGGTGACCTCCATATTTTAGGTATTGTTAGTTGTGCTGCTATGAACATGAGTATACATGTATCTCTGTTATGTGTTGTTTTGACCTGTTTTGGAAATATTCCCAGGAGGGGTGTTGCTGGATCGAAGGGAATATTTATTTCCCTTCTTTTGAGATATCTCCATACTGCTTTCCAGAGTGGTTTTATGAATTTATATTTCTACCAGCAGTGCAGGAGGGTTCCTTTCTCCCCACAGCCTCGCCAGCACCGATTATTATTTGACTTGTTGATCTAGGCCATTCTCTCTGGAGTGAGATGGTATCTTAGCATTGTTTTGATTTGCATCTCTCTTATGGCTAGGGATGTTGAACATCTTTTCATGCGTCTGTTGGCCATTTGAACTTCTTCCTGGGTGAACTGCCTCTTCATTTCATTTGCCCACTTTCAATAGGATCCTTTATTTTGGTAGGCTTACTTTTCTTCAGCTCCCTGTATTTCCTAGTTATGAGCTTCCTATCTGAGATGTTGGTGGTGAATATTTTTTCCCAGTCTGTTGGTTCTCTTTTTACAATGTTGATAGTTTCCTTTGCTTTGCAGAAGCGTTTTAATTTGACATGATCCCATTTGTTAATAATGGGGATAATTTCTTTTGCTTTTGGTGTCTTGTCAAGGAAATCTTTGCCTCCCTCTGTGTCTTTTTAGATATTTGCCTAATTTGTCTTCTAGGAGGTTCAGCGTTTCACTTTTAATGTCTAGGTCTTTGATCCACTTTGATTTGATTTTGTTGAATGGTGATGGGTGACTCGATGCGATTCCTATCAAAATACCTAAAAGTTTCCTCAAAGAACTTGAAACAATAATTATTAAATTTATATGGAACCAAAAGAGACCAAGAACAGCCAAAGCAATCCTGAGCAACAGGACCAAAGCAGCAGGCATTACAATCCCAGACACCAGGCTATACTATAAAGCCATAGTGGTAAAAACAATTTGGTACTGACATAAAAATAGACAGACCAGTGGAACAGACTCGAGGATGCAGAAACAAACCCAAATACCCTCAACTACCTAATTTTTGACAAAGGGGCCAAATGCAAACAATGGAAAAAGGACAGCCTGTTCAACAAATGATGCCGGGAAAACTGGACATCCACATGCAGAAGAATGAATCTAGTCCATGTCTTTATTTTTTAAAATGTAAAATGAAAGCCCTCCTTGTCTTCTACTTTTCTGAAATGGTGAAGTTTTTTGCCTATTGTCCCACATTCCCACGTTTCTATGGCACTACGTGCTCATTTATCTTCATACACACTCAGTCTTAAATACAAAATACATACACAAGTCTGTGTACTCTTTCTTGGACATGCCACAATTGATTTATTAGCAAACAATTGGATTCTTTTCTTTTTTTTTTTGATCTTACAGAGAAAGAAGCACAAAGCCTTGAATGCATCAACATGGCTATTAGTCATATAGTCTGTTATGCATCAAGTAATATCGCTGAGGAATAAGAGTGTGCTCATTTAAAGCATAATAGGTACTGTTAAGCTGTTCTCACAAATATTTTATTAGTTTTTAGAAAACTCATTTATTGGACGTTTATTATGAATCAGGTACATAATTTAAGTCATCTTAAAACTCATTGTACAGCATGAGACAATTAATGTTATTTACTTAACTAATACGTATTTAACTAATACTCAGGAAATTATATAACTTTAATTATAATAAAATGTATAAATGAGAAGTGGCAATTGAAATTAGCTAGGGAACCTCTGATGGCAATAGATGAATTCCACATTATGATGCTGTATGACCTTGATTCATGTAATCTTAAAATGATTGAGTTACAGTTGCCACATCCATAAAATTAAAAGTACCTATCCTACAGTATCACTGAGAGTCAAGTAATATATGTGTGTGTACATACATATTTATATACACATGCACATATACATGAATGCACATCTATCAACTGATCAGTCTATACCTGTCACACAGGTACTTACATTTCCTTTGTTCAATTTAAATCTCTGATTGCAACTCTCTTCCCTCCTTGCGTCCTACAAAATTTAGTCTTCCTTGTTCTTTTTAAGTAACCCCACACAGAATAGCTTGGAGTTACCAGACAATAAGACTTTTACTTTCCTAAGGCCCACGGTGCTAGAGCAGCTTGAGTCTGGTATTGTTCTCTTCGTCCTTTTCTGCTGTCATTATATATTTTTAGTTTTCTGCCCTTTCTCTGCCCGTATTTTCAGAAACTTTAAGCCTTACAGTGGTCACCTCCCTAGTCCTGTGTCTCTAACTGTTGTGCATCTTTGTATCCCTCTCATCATTTAAATGTGCTCAGCTCAATCTTGTCCTGAGCATATCCACATGCACATATGTTCCTTATTCACTGATTCATTCAAGGAGCCTGTCTCCTAGTGGGGAAGACAGAAAGATAAGCAACTCAAATCTGTGTATGTCAGATATTGGTTTGTTGAGTGGAGAAAAAGAAGAACTATCAGGAAGTTGAGGAAGAGTGCTGCTGTCTTAATGAGGTCTGAGAAAGACCCGTTGAGTCTCCCCACCCTCACTCGCCTGCCTGTTTCTTCAGTTACTGTCCCTGCTTTATCTCCTCCACAGACACAGCTTCTGACCTTATTTCCAGCACACTGCACAGAGTTCCTGTGGACGCCCTCTGTCACGGAATCCAGCAGACTTCCCTCAGGCTCCTTTTGCTGTTCTCAGTAGCATTTATAGTCCCGCTTCTCATTTCCTTCTTGAAATACTCCTTTAGTGGTTTCTTGAGTGCTAGCGCACCTTAGTTTTGTTACCTTCCTGGAAATTCTCTTGCTTTTAACTCAGTCGTTGTTTTCTTGCTGACTTTAATCATGAAGGTTTAAGTCTCAGCTTTAGCTTTTAATTGCTGTTCTGTACCCATTTTGTAGCTGATCTCATTTATTATCCCTGTGGATTCATTTACTCTCTTACAGTCTTGATGAACTCAACCTTTTAATCTTTGGCGTGCAACTCTTCTAATTTTCAATCCATGGAGTTCCACTCCTTGGTGTACAAATTCACAATCTTTCTCACCGCATGCGCCCCTCTTGTGTGCTCAGTGTGGGGCCCAGCTACTGCTGGACGACTTGGTGTGCACCAGAAACGAGGGCTCCTTGCAGTGTCTCTCACCCATCCTTTTCAGTGTCCCACCAGGTTCTGGTGACATGTTCTCCTGGATGCCCTTCTGACTTACTGACCTGGTTCCGTTCCCATTTCTTCTCAGTACTGTGAGTAAATCATCTCTCCCAGCACAGTAGTAAGTTTTTAAGCTCATTTCCCAACATCCAGCCCCATTTATAAAATCTTTCTATCTCACCCTTCCAAAAGGGAGAAAGAAAAACCTCTTCTCTCGATCATGTTCTTGCAGAGTTTCCAGTGAGGGTAAAAACCAGTTCCTGAGCTGTAGAGAAGACAGAGCATAGGCTCTGTGATGGAGGATCGTGGTCTGTGACCTCTCTGTACTCACACATCCCAACTGTGCAGCACAGCACCTGGCTCACAGGTGCTGCTCAGTAACTACTTGTGGTCAAGTCCAGCTCTTGATGGCCCTCTTGGTATTGGCACATGAGGATTTCAGTTCCCTGAATGTGCCTTACTTCTCCCTTTCCAGGGTATTCATCTGTGTAGTTGCTTCTATGTAGGGCTGCGGTTATTTGTGTGATTATTTTGTGATATTTGTGCTTCCCATTAGACTCAAGATCTCTTGAGTACTGGTGGCCTGACTACTTTGTTCGCCGGGCTATGTCAGTTGCTAGGGAGTTTGTATAGCTGAAAGTAGGAACTCAGCATACATGCAGTATATCTGTTGGTTCCTTTAGCTCTGTTTTGCTTCTCTGATCCAAGGACCAGGGGGGGACACTGGCGGCTGTACAACTGTCACGGCATTTGCTACTGTTCTGCACTCCAGGTTTATGCAGAGTTGCTAAGATAGTGAATGGGGTGCTGGAATGAGATAAAGCAGTATTCTGATGTAGGGATGAATTTTTTTATTGGTGGTGGGTAGTGGGTAGAGAAACTAAGAAATTCTGAAATTGTTTCTTAAAAACTACTGTTAGTTCTATGAGCAACTTTTTAATAAACCATATTAGGGAAAAAATAATCAGAACTTTTTTGTGAAGAAACAACTACAGTGAATTAACACTTTGCAGAGGACAACAGTAAATGCTTCAGTTGTAAAGAACACAGTTCATTTCTTTATAGTAAGTACCACTGTAAATCATATTGTATCACGACAATATATTTCTCTCTCTCAAATCTTCAGCTTAATTGGAGTAGAAGATATATAGCTTCTGGTCTGTATTCCAGAAATGAACCTCTGGATAGCACTGCATCAAAGAATTTTACAAGTAAATAATTAATTGGTTTAGAGCAGGCTGACAAATATAATTAAGCAATTTATAGTTGAAATATTCAGTATTTCTCTAATTAGTGACAAAGGAATACCTGAGGCTGTGGTCAGATGAAATGCTTCCCAAGTGAGGTGAAGGATAAAAGGAAATCTAGAATTTTTCATCATCTATTTTTTCATTATTAGTAGTCAGAATTTTAAAATAGACTTTAACAAAACAGATTTCAGTTAATTTGTGTGATATATGCTATATATATTTTTTTATCCTAAACCAGGCTAATACAAGCTTCATTTTATAATGAGACTTACGCTCTTTCTTTTGTTTAGAACACGGGGATAAAGACTCATATGTGGAGGAAAAGAGACTAATCTCAGAAATACATAAAAAGGAGTTTTGTTCATTTAGTCTGGTCAATGGAAAAGTTGTTCAATTATATGTATTAAAATTTTATAGCACGTTTCACAAAATTACATCTTATTCTTTGAATTACTGTAAGTGCTTAAGTTTGTAATTGTCTACTATAAAGTGGATTTGAAATAAACAGAAAAATATAAATACCTATTTTTTTTAAAACCTGTAGTTTGCTAGAGTATCAGCAAAACACAGTAGAACTTTATGCAATAGATGAGATGTCTTGGAAGGAAACTCAGATCAGAAATGTTTTATCTACTAAAAGAATTTCATACTACATCACAATGGCTTAAGATTAAAGTGAATATAGCTGGGCCTGGTAGTACAGGGCAGTAACCCTAACACTTGTAAAGGCTGAGGCTAGAGTATTACAAGTTTGAGCCCAGCATGGGCAACTTAATGACTTAGCAAAAGCCTGTCTTAAAATAAAACTGAAAAATGGCCTGGCAACGTAGCTCAGTGTGAATGCCGTGAGTGGCTTCTCCTGTGTGGCAAAACAAAACAATGCTATTATTTTATTATTCTTGTAAATGTATTTTATTGAAATATGCAATACAAATAATCTTGAGGAATAACTTTTTCGCTGAAGTTTGGCATTATTCCAAATATAATTAAGGCTCTCCTGTTTCTCATATTCAGCTACAATGTCTTCTGGTTTTTGACTTTGTATTTTTATATTGTTACCGCATATGTGTTTCCTTTAAATTTGTAGATACCTCAAAACTCCTTATATAGGCATAAATTGTTATATATTGA
This sequence comes from Ctenodactylus gundi, assembly GCA_004027205.1. Classification (NCBI taxonomy): domain Eukaryota; kingdom Metazoa; phylum Chordata; class Mammalia; order Rodentia; family Ctenodactylidae; genus Ctenodactylus; species Ctenodactylus gundi. The sequence goes on from PVKB01002299.1 coordinate 286,446, forward strand.
TTTTAATATGTTTAGAAATATATTTTGTGTTATTTTATTACCACATAACAAATTATCATAAATATAACAGCTTAAATATTATTAAACATATTTAGCATGTTAAACATTTAATTTAACATAGTAATGTCATTAAATATTAAATTTGACATGTTAAAATACTACTCCACAATTTTTCTAAGTCAGGAGTCCAGTTCTAGTAGTCAGTGGTTCTGTGCCCAGAGTCTTTGGTGACAAGTTTAGAAAATCGAAGAAGTGGAAGCAGATGCGCTTGGGGCTCACTACAGTGTCTTGTCGTCTTCTGTGTCCTCTGGCTTGTGGGAGAATTCGCTTCTATGCATTTGTATGATGAATGGGCTTTCTGTCTTCACCATGGTCAATTGGGGGCTAATCTGTATCATCCTACCCCAGCAGCCATTCCCTGCCACATGGCTGTCTTCATGATCTGGGGTTTTGGAGTTTCCTTGGATCTGACTTCTTGAGGAGAGAGCTCACTCCATTAGGTTGGGCCACTTAGGAAAACACCCCTCTGATTATGTCAGAGTCAACTGCTTAGGAACCTTAATTACATCCACAAATTCCTCTTTATAATGCAGTACAATTTGGGAATAAGTCACATTTAAGGGGAGGGAATTCTGTACCAGGACTTGGAAATTTTGACCAGTGAGATATATATTGAAATTCTGTTTATCACAGACTTCGATAAATTAACTAGGACATGAGCCATGTTTGGGAAATAAGTCTTGTCTTTAGATATAACTTACAAATCTTGTTCACCGTACTTAATATTTTTGTTCAAGACATTTTGTCTCAGACAAATTTAGAGGTTGTATTGGAAATAAAATCACTTTGGATTGTCTTTTATACTCTTGACCTTTGGATTCATAAAGTAATAAAAGTTTCCCCGCAGTACCATCTATCTTTGATCACTGAATTATTGTTTACCAAGATACCTACACTTTCTGTTTCTACCTTTGGCTAAAGTGAATAGCCTATGTTAGACAACTGTAAATGTTGCTAGTGATCCTAAATGCGCTCTGTTTACCAGTGAGCCATTTGTGTAAGATTGTCCTCCGTTTGGTACTTCACTTTAGAATTGTTGTGAAGCCTACAGATTACAAATGAGTGGTGCTGTCTAAAAAAATACGGAGTATAGAATTTATACAGATAACTGTACTCTGTGCCCACATATATGTGTGTATGTGATTTTGATAAGCACACTTGATTGTACAGATGAAATATCATTTGGATTTTCTTTGATGTCTGTGTAGTTTGATAGTAAAACAATATAGAACCTACAGATTTTAGTAAATTGGGAATTATGTATCATAATGACCATATGTGAATGCAAGTAAAAGATTATATGTAAATCTTGAACTGTGTTTACTTGGGAAAAATTAGAAATACTTCTTCCTTACATTTGAAGACAATACTGATCTAAGGCTACCTGTATTCACCATGTAAAGGCACGAGCAATGATTCTGTAGCTGAAGACCAGTAAAAAGGGGAGCTACCGAATCCATTATGTTAAGCGTATCATTTTCATTTATTTAAATTCCTGTTGAGAGATTTTCACTGTCTCTTTATTATTCTGCTTTGTTTTCTTTGTCCATTAAAAAATTGAAGCATCTTTCTACATTATTGTTGTCTAATATAACGTAACAAGAAAGAATTCATTAAAAAGACAAATATTTTCATTTATGTGTGACCTTCTCTGTCACCTGAAGATTAACATTCTGCTTTTAAAAAATCTTACTTTATTTGATGCAGTAGAGGAAACATTTGAAGCATTTCTCGTCGTAATGGGGAAAGATTTCTCAAAATCATCCACATAGTAGCAATACAGAGATTATTGTAATTCTAATGCCTTCATCTAGCTTATTTTAATCAACCTTTTATTTTTTAATATCTTGGGTAAATTTTCTTGATACCAGTGTATGAAATATTCAAAGGGCAACCTTTAGGAGAAAGAACATTGCTGTTTTGTCAAGGCTTATTTTTCTAATTTGTTAAAGAGTTGAAGTTTTGTTTTTCTTTCTTGACTTAATCATTTAGAAAAAAAATTGTTACTATTTCACATTTTCCACGAAATACTTTTTTGACTTGCATATATTAACCTGTACAATTTTAATTTGGGTGAATGAATTGGTTGCATGTTTACTCTTGTACATTAAACCATGAAAATAAGTATCATATTGGACTTTTCCTCACTGTTAGGAAAAAAAAAAACACTCTAGGGGAGCTTGGATGGGAAATATTTTATTCAGGTAGGTGAAGTGAGATGCGAGTGAGAGGTCTCTTTAGTGCTTGCCTGGCTGCCCAGCCTACTCTATTTTTCACACTTTTGCAATGTAAGATATCTGAGTTTTATTCAGACTACCAAAAGTAAAAAGTAAAAATATTCATGTGCTGCAAATTAGTGTTATATACCAAAGTTTTAAGAGACATATTTTAGATATTTGTATCATTAAAATTGTGTATAACAAATAGGTATAATTTAGTCTGTGAATACCTTATAACCTTAGGATGTTTTCATAGAAAGATTAGTATAAAATCCCACATAGAACACTGTCAGACTATCAGAAACATTGTCTTTTGCAATTAATTTTTTGAAATAGGGTGCAAAATGTAGTTTTATAAAAATGCATTTAAGTTGCAAAGATAATGTATTGAGAATATAACATCTCGTCTGATAGTAAATGTCTGACATAATTACAAATTTATAACAAAGAACTCTATCTGTCACCTCAGGTGAAGATTATTTATAGTATAAAATGAACCATTGATTTCTGCAGTGTTTCTGTTTTGCTTTGTTTTTATTAACTGGAGATATGAAAAATAGGACATACCAGTAAGCTATAATTTTTAAGTGAAAATAAAGACATAACTAAATTTTTTAATTATGTCTTATTTGTAACTGAGACTTTACAACACAGATTGTTACTTAGAGGTGGTCATTTCCAAACTAATGTAATGGAGAAAGTGAGACACAGCATGTTTAAGTGGCTTGCTTGAGGTCACACAGCTAGTTACTGTCAAGCCTCATAGTCCTGTTATTGAAAGATGACTCTAGTTTTGTATTAGTGGCATATTTAAATATATGACAACACTTACAACATGAAATGGTTCCTTCTGTTTAACATACAATCACTTCCACTTATTAGATAGTTGGACGAGATGGCAATAGCAGATACCTGTAACTCTTTTTCTTATAAGTTATCGTTTCCTCTCAAGAGTATTTTGCACAGAAATACCACATTTGCTATTTTTGTTTTTTATCTTTTCTATGTATTAAGACAGAGCAGTATATTTTCCAAGGATGTTTACTATAGATTCTCTGGACCAGGTATACAATGGCAGGTCCTTTTGTTAAAAATTTGGTAAACTCTTCAAAATGAAAATAACACAGGGTGTTAAGCCAAATAAAAGACCTGCACGGCTGCAGAGATTGTGTGTCCATAAATCTGGCTCTGATGGTTTCAGATGTCCTACACATTTTTCAGGAAAGATACTGGTATTTTTATGTCATGCCGCATTTTTTATTCTTACTCTAATGATATGTAACTAGCTTTAAGCTAAATCCAGAGATTTCTTAAAGAATGTTAGGTTGCAGACTTAGGGAGAAACCACATATGTTCTGTTTTCAGTTGTGTAGAGGTAGGAGTGAAGTTCTCAGTTAAGTCCAAAGAAAAGTACTTGTTCAGTGTCTGTCACATAACTGGATTTAGTCTTGGACATTTAACTTGGAGGATGGTTATTGATTATTTTTTAAAAGCTCCGCTTATTGTATTTTACGTTGCTGTCTTTAAATGGCAGTAGCTTACATTGGGTCATCATTTTCAGATCAATACAAATCTCTTAATTGTATCTAAGTGACATGTTGGTAATCTCTCTATACCTAAGTGAGAAAAAAATCCAATTTTGGCCAATAATTTTTGTATATAAACTGATGATTTTTTTCCTACACCTGGTTTATCTATTTGAATAATGCCAACTCTTAATTTATAACCTTAATTTGAATGTTAATGGAGGTAGAAAACATTTTAACGTAAATAATATTTCAAGACTAGTTTACTTAAAAAAGGTTTATTCAGGTGATTCAGAGTACCTGATCATTAATTCCTGCCCGTTCATGAATTTTTAAATATTTCATTTTTAGGTATAAAAATGTTCCCATTCTCTTTAATAACATACAGTCTGAAATTTTATATAAATATTTGTATTGATATCAACCTTTGGGCACTTTTGTCATTTGTTGCTTTTTAAGAAAAATTTACTGCATGAGAAATATATACATTTTATTTTGTGTTCACATTAGTTATTTAAAAATAATCTAGAGCTAAATATTTATGTAGGGTTATTTTTTTCAGAATAAATTGGACTTTTGGATAGTAATGTTATTTGTCTAGACTAAATTTAAAATATAAATATGTTTATTATATATGTTATGGGAGTTTTTGTGTGATATTTTGGCATTATAAAAGTTTTGGCTGTGCAGTGCTAAACTCTTACCAATTTTAAAAAGAATTAACTTTGTATTGCTTTTTTCTGTTCATCCTTTTTTAAGAGATAGCCAACAGTGCCACCCTCAGAACAGGAAGGCTTTTCCTATTGTAACGTTGACTTTTTGAAAACATAACACAAAACCTTGTACTTAGGGAATTTGAAAAAGCACAAATGTTACACAGGCACAAAAAAATTTGGGAGATACCAGTGGCATAATTGAATTATCTTTAATTATTTTGCAACAAAATCAAATTTATATTATTCTTCAGGGGCCCCTTACTAAGTTGAATACTTAATCCTTGCCAGGTTATTCTAGCTAGGTGGCATTATACTGATGTTAAGTTTTTGTCATTTTTAATTTGTGGTGAGTCTTGAAGAATATGAAAACATGAAAATAGGTCATCCTGGTCTGGTAATATCTTCCCTAATGTGTATTTTGAGGATAATTTTTTCATCATGCCTTCTCTTTTATATTTGATTTATTTTTAATAATGGGCCTCAAAAGAAACTGCCAAAGTAATTATAATTATGATGATTTTATAATCTGTATTAAAGCATAAAATTTTTCTTTCATGGTCTGATATGTACATGATACGGTATATTTATTTTTGAATGAAAAGAAACCTGGTCCCCGTCTTCCTGTTGACATCAAACAGTCCTCTGATATGCTAATTTAGCATTGGGGAGAACACATATACAGGCTTTATTTGGACTCCTTCCAAATCTGAAAGAAAATTATGTGTAAAAAACTGATTTTGCAGCATAGCCTCCTTCAAGTGAAAACTGATGTTGACACAGTCTGTAATTAAAAAGACTTCATATTGAAACATGAGATGGGAGTTTTGCAACATTTCATTAAGATCCTGATTTGCTTTTTAATTACCTGGTCATCTAATTGTTTTATGGTTTTCAGGATATAATGTTACTGATGTAATAGCTATTAAAATTGCTAATAAGATAATTTCCATAAATTTTACTATAAAGATTAAGCTAAGATTATTAGCTTTTCCTTAAGAATTTATGCTTTGGTATTTTCAGTGCATAGGAGATGATGTAAATAATCTTTTGCTAACTACAAAGTGGGGTGTCAGCAGATTTCCCTGCCCTATGTTTCCTTTTAGCCTGCCCTCAACTGGCCGAGAGTGTAAAAATTGAATGGTAGTGGATTTTCTTTAGTTTTTTTGTGGGGGTGTTGGGGAACCTAGTTTTCTTTCTTTTTCTGTATCCAGAAACAAAAAGAAAAGTAGTTGAATTTCTCAATATCAAGTTTCCAGATAAAATGCATTTATGAATATCATTGAATTGAAAACCATCTATTTTTGCAAGATGATTTTGATATAATGAAGCTTAAAACTTTATTCTGTCGCTTAAGTGTATTATTGGTATAGTCTTCTAGCATCTTTATATAAAATGGGCATTAATCTATATCTCAGGCTTTACAGGTTTTTTTAGTGCTTGCTCACTTCAGTTCCATGGCCTGCTGTCTACTCAGTACCATAATGGTGCCTCCCAGATTTTCACTCCAGCTTTCCTGTAAGATTCTGCTTCTCTGAGTTGCGTTTCATTCATTCAAAGCAAAATGCAAGCTTGCCTTGTAATGCGCAGTAGAAATAGTCATGAAACTCTTTCATATAAAATCTCTTTTGTTTATTTAATTTTTTAAAAAAAATTGTGATATTTCAAGTTAACGAGTTGGTTCAGTATTTAAAGGGAATTCTAGATAGTGAAACCTTCTGCCAGGAGAAGAAGGTGTCTTTTGATGAATATAATTACAGTCAGAATTCTAGGCTTTTAATTCCACCTTTTCTTGAAATGGGCCAACTTCCCTTTAAGATTAATTATCTCAGGTAAATGTTAATTTTGGAAACAGTTGGACATTACTGAGACATAGACATGACTTATGCTAACTTAAAGTATAATAGGAAGAAACTTAAGCTATAATGTCACATAAATTTTAAAAATCATTTTAGTATAGGAGATCTTTTTTGTTGATAGATGAATTTAAGTAGATATATTTCTTTTTTTTCAAGTAGGTATTTCTCTAACTAAAAATTTTTATACATCAAAATCCAGTCTCAAATATTTTTTATTCTGATAATTATTTTTAATTTTCTAAAAGCACTTTAAGAAACAAAAGAGACTAATTCCCGAAAGAACTGTTTGGAAGTACTTTGTTCAGCTGTGCAGTGCATTGGACCACATGCATTCCCGACGAGTCATGCACAGAGGTAAGTGACACCCTGCGTGGTTGTAAGTAACAGTGAACGTGCTGGTTTTTGCTTGATTCTCCAAAGCATGTAGGATTGTATTGGCAAAAGAAAACAAAGATCTACGAATGTCATTGAATAAGCATAGTGAAAGGATGTTTTGCTTTCTTCAAGAGAACAAAATATATAAATACCTACTTAGATTTTCAATCTTCAGCATAGCCCTTACTATATTCTTGACTATCACTCAAGTGATTGGAGAGCTTATTAAGGTACATCACTAAGTAATCGATCAACTAATATGGAGTGTGAGACTTACAGTTTATTTTAAAAAGTTTTCTAAAGCCAGCTAAATTAATAATATGCTCAGTATGATTACATCATGTTTTTAGCTTTTAGGTAAATATACCAATAAATTAACTTCCAGTAAAGTATGTTACTTAAAATTGTTATAATAAAATTTTTTGTGTTTTGAATATTTTAAAACAAAAAAGAAAAGCATAGTACATTTTGTATGAAAGTTAATAATGATCTTCATCATGCCACACTTAGAAATGTGAGGATCAAGAACCTTGAAATAGTAGAATATATCAGAATTATTCAAAATACAGTGATTGACTCAGAATTCAAACTTCCATGTTGAAACAGAGTTTCTTATCCCTTTAAGATTCCTAAAGTTACATCCCATTACCTGATCTTTTCATTTGTTCACAGACATAAAACCAGCCAATGTGTTCATTACAGCCACTGGAGTGGTAAAACTTGGAGACCTTGGGCTTGGTAGGTTTTTCAGCTCCAAGACCACAGCTGCACATTCTCTAGGTAAGAGACACAGCGTAGCTTAATTCCTTTTGTGTTGTTTGTTGTTGTTTTTGGGGTCTTGATTAGAAAGAAAAGAGATGTGCTTATTATATTTCAGCTCTTACATTCTTATTAAAACTATTTTTTAAAAAAAATTTAGCAGGTCCTTAGCAGATATCTGCAACTCTCAGTTAGACATAATGTTTTCTTTCCCATGGCAGTTGGGTATTTCCGTCAGCTTGACCTCAAGCAGGGGCTGAACTAAAAAGAAGCTGCTGATAAGCCTGATTTTTACTCTCTCTGTGGAGGATTCTTTTTATTCTGCATATAGTAATAGTAAGATAGTATGATGAATAAACTATTTTGGAAGAGAACTTCACCTGGCATTTAAAAATACTATGTAGAAAAATTTATAAATGCTTATTTACTAAAATATTACTGCAGAGGGGAAAACTTGAAAGATATATGCAAGTAAGAAAATTATTCTCTTAGATTCTAAAGTACAAAATATATTCTTAGTTTATTCCTTCTCAATTTAGCAGTGTCTTTTGTACTGAAAATAGAATCAGATATAATAATATGATGTTAATGATGGAAAAGAAAGTTATCTTAGAAACAAGGAGAATTCTTGAGAAGAAATAATTTTTAGATTGTGGAACATAAAGTGACAGAGCATCTCTTATAACTCTCTTCAAGTCATATTTTTTAAAAATACAAGACACAAAATTATGACAACCCAAATAAAATAAGAATTAAGGCAAATAAGTGGTTTTAATTTAATTGTGCCTATCTTAGGTGTTACCAATTTATTAAATGTCAGTGATGTTTTTGAGAAAATTGTCCTTTCAATGTTAAGGAAAGAACTTTAGAGTGACCTGGTAAGGGGAAAAGATGAATCACACAAAAGAGGTGAAATAAAAAGCTAAATAAGTTGGCTAGAGACTTTTTATGCTTTTCTGGTTTTGTTTTTAAGTTTCTATATGGTCTTTTGTCTCACATTTAATGTTTTTATAACTAGAACATTATTGGCAGATAAATGGCCATCCTGAAAATACTTGCCAAATGCCAAATACTGTATTTTCCTATAAAGTATGGTAGTAAGGTAACACTTCACAGAATTTCAATTTTGTCAAGTACTCTGCAAAAATAAACTTCCATACTGATGCCTACTGACGTTGCTTTCCCTTTTACTTTGCAATTATTTATGCAGAGCTTTATCTACTTTTTTCTTGCTACAAAAATTTAGCAGATTTCATAATGAACAAATTTGTGGAACACTAACAAAGTTGTATTTTGGATATTAAAATTGTTGTATTATGAATTAGTGCAAGATCTTTGTGAAGAAAATCTTGTAGTATTCCAAACCAGTGCCATGTACCTATCCTTAGGAAGGATAGCATAGTTCTAGCTTGTTATACTCCTGATTAGAGTGCTAGCAGCATTCCGTCATTCACGTACTTAGAAGTAGCTAACATTACAAACACACAGTTGCATACGCCCAAGTATGTTATTTGCAGACTGTCACTCTGAACGTCATGAAGTCATCGGTCGTAAGGATCATAAGGATGTTATGGGAATCCCAGATCTTAACAGTTTTGAAAATGGACTTTAGTTTGCCTTTCGCAGCCTCTCACAGATGCCTAAGTAGGGTTCAAAAAACATATATGCATCTACAAATTTAGGTGATATGCTAGTCCAAATTATGTGATATGGAATGTAAAATTAATTTTAATAGATGTAATAATTCCTTCTTCAAAGAGTGAGTTTTATCCAAGTCAGCTCCTTGCAGGTCATGTAGTTACTATACACATATGTGTAATAATACATGGTGATGCTGTAATTAGTGTACATTGTAAGACACACTAAAAATATTGTGAGAAAACAGAAATGGCCATTTTTATTTTGGAGAGGTGAGTCGTTAATAAAAATAATTCCTTTTACAAGAATTCTTTATTTTCCATGCTATAAGAACAATCCTTAAAATAAGACACTTATTCATTAATTAGTTGGGAAATTGTTAAAAACCTGCTTGTCTTTGTACAGAGTAAAGATTTTTGATAGTTTGAAATTAAAGGTCACTAAGCAAAGTTCATGAACACCAGTTATTAAAAGTTTGAACTCCAGCTTATCAAAAATCTTTCATAAAGGGTGAAGGAAATGTAAGTTCTAGCAGAATATATGTAAAAGAACAAGGATTGAAATCCCGATACAGACTTCCGTTTTCCTGACAAGAAGGCTCCAAAGAGCTGCTGGCCGAGGAGACAGTACTAAAAAGTAATTGAAAATATGGCCATCTATGCGGATTTATTTTGCACACAGAAAACATGATACAGTTTTATGTTGATTAATTTTCTGCTTTTACTGAGGGTAAAATTTATGGGGCATGATTTATACATAAGAACAGTGAAACTACAAATAGGTAGGAGCATAGTTCTTAACAAATGAGTCTGAGTAATTTTTACTTAAATTTTTTCTTAGAGCTAGATTCATTTAACTTTACAGACATGCTTTTTAGGAATTTAGCTTAAAAATACAAAGAAACAAGATTTTTAGAAAAAAATTTTAATAGTTACTTTACCAGTACTTTTTTTGGTTAACTATACTTTTCTGTTCAAAACTCAAATACACTAGTTTGGCTTATTTTGATTAGTATAGATAGCACTTTCAAGATATTTGTATTTAACAGTCTTCAAGAGATTAGCAACTCTGCATTTTTCAAGTGTCTGTTTTTCATCTTACTGTATCATTTGATTTGGTAATAACAAATTAACTTGTAGTAATCACAACTTTAGTACTACGGTATCTTCCATAGCAGATAAAGATTCACAGAGGGCCACATTTCCAGTTTTCAGTGTTGCTGAATGTTCAAACCAGGTCCAGATCCCAAAACTGAAAAAAACCTGAGGGCCTTCAATTCTGTTTTGTTTTTTCCTTCTACCCGCTGCCACCACAATCTGTTACATTTCTCTTTTTGGTCCACTGCCTTCATCCACAGTTAGCTCAGAGACCAGGAATTTATCTTCCTTTCCTTCCGAAATTCTTTTCAGTGCATTCTTCGTATTTCCGCCAGGGTTATCTTCTTCTAAGGCATCCGATTGTTACTTTTCCCCAGATTTTTGATTGTTCTCTTGGCTGAAGAATATGCAGAACCAGTTGCTTCGCGTGAGGGCCGTGTGGGGTTTGCTGTCTCCTGATCCCCCCAGGGTGTCCTTTCCTCCCGTGTTGCTGCTCCTTTTGCTCCCTTGTCACCGCGAGTCGTGGAATGTGAGGGAGTGATGTGCTCCTGGCCTTCCTGTGCTCACTGCTGCCTGGGCCTTGATTGGTCCTTTATGAATCTTCTGAAACTCAGTTTCTTGATTTATAAAAATAGAAATGTGGATAATAACCACCATCCTGTGTTTGTTCCTCATCCCCTAGTCCTCCCGTGCAAGTAACGTGAATGTCAGAGTCATTCTGAACACTGGAGCGCACTATGGAGATGGTAACTTGGCCTCTGTCATGACAGTGTGGATAGCAGTGAAGGCACAGAGCGGAGAAGGAGCTCTCCTTGTGTAGTGCATCCTGTCATCTATCCCAGAGGTGGCCCTACATAGAAAATTATTAAAAATTATTAAAATTTGCTCAAACTAAATTTGAAGTCAAACTAAAATGCTATATGAAAAATTATGCATGCGCTAAATTTATTGTGTAGCTTTCCCCAAAATTTCCATACATAAGAAAAGTTAACAGACTTTTAGTGCCTCGGTGCTATTCTAGAAACAGAGAAGGTAATTTCAACAAGACAAGCCTGTCTTCAGGGAGCTTACCTTGTGAGGGAGGAAAGATACAGTGATAAAGCAAGCTGTTAGTTTTGTGCCACAGAGTGCCCTCTGCTCCTCTTAGTAAGGTGAGATGGAGCGGGCCTCTCTGAGGAGATAATGTTTGAGGTAAGAAAGTGCACACAGCAAATAATGTCACAGACTGACCGAAGGACTTTTCCGACAAGGAGCAGCGTGCCTGCAGAACGTTTGCTGAAGCAGATGAAAAATGGAACAGGACTAGGTTCAGGACTCACATTGCATTCCTGGTGCAGTGGCAAGCTCTGCAGAGTTGTGATGCCAAGAGCAGCGCGATCAGAATTGAGTTCTCATGTTTCCCAGTTTAGTGTTTCTTAGCATGTGCTACACAGAGCAGAACGGAGCATTCCATGTTGGAGCTCATCAGTCCAAAGAACAGTTTATTGCTCATGTGATCTATGATCACAGGCATGTCTTTGTTTTATGGTTCCTAACCTTCCCCTTTGTTTCATATGTGACCCTTTTTTTTTTCCCCCTAATAGTCTTATTCTGTAGTCCAGGCTGGTCCTGAACTCACTGTATAGCCCACACTGGCCTTGAGCTCGGAGCAATCCTCTTGCCTCAGCCTCCCAGTGCTGGGACTTATAGCATCTTTCACCATGCCTAGCTTATATGGCACTGGAGACTAAAACCTGGGCCTGCGTTTGGTAGGCAAGCACTTGAACTGTGTCCTCAGCTCCTTTTATATGAACTTACATTAAGATTTTTGTTTAGTACTTTTATATGATTTGGATGAGATATGTGGCTTAGGAGTCTAGTCGCAGGACATACATATCTGTGAGGTTTTTTTCATACTGTTTGTCAACCATGTAAATGTAACAGGTGTTAGCAAACTTGTTACCACGCCATCGCTCCCCTTCAAATCCAGCTTTTTTCAAGTTTGGTTGTATGAGAACGTAAGTGAGTACAATTGATGCAGAAGTTTCATGTTGGTGTTTTCC